>JAUZST010067753.1:0-22223 GCA_034779995.1 Parotocinclus haroldoi | reverse complement strand
ACACACACACACACACACACACACACACACACACACACACACACACACACACACACACATACACACATACACACACATACACACACATACACACACATACACACATACACACATACACACATACACACATACACACATACACACACACACACAATTTGTAAGATCAATTAGGAGATGCTTGAAAATGAAATATCACCCAATTTTCGTGAACAGTGTATTTTCCAGACATTACCGTACAATTTTGCCCGACTAATTAAATATTACATATCTGTGAGTGGCAAACGTGAACCTCTATTTTCAGTATCTTGTGTGAATCCCCATGAACAGCAATGACTACATCTATACATTTCTACAGTGAAAAATTCCTCAGCAGTGCTGTACCTCGCCTTGGAGGAATTGTTCTTCACCTACTTTGTGACTTTCTTGAAAAACTTATGATGCAATAGACAGTTTTTAGTACTGCATCCCATCTTATGTTATTCACAATTGGCTGGTCAGCCATTTACAATACCAGACTGATTTAAGTTGATTTTTAGTTGTACCTCTTTTCCATTTCCTTTCCTCATAGTAAAAACTTTACTCCACAGCTGGATGCCAGTGGTTTCTGGCTCTGAACCACCTCTCCAAGAAAATCCCGTCAGGGGTTCGTCATCCCGCCCAAGCCAATCTTGACCAGGCTATAAGACCACAAGAGAAGTAGTACATTTTACTCTTATGAACTCACCAATTGGGAAAGCAACAAAACATTTATTTTTTTAGATTTAACATGGCTTCTAAGCGAGTAAAATGTCTATAAACTTTTTGTAGCATATACTATACCTCTTTCACACACAAACTGTTCATAAGTAAAGCCTCATAAAAACATTTTTGAAGAAAAGAAATAAAGTTGTAAGACACATGTAAGAGACAAACTCATATGTTTGTAGAACAAACTTGCTTACTGGCAAATTACTGCAAACAAACAATAACTTATGCATCAGAAAACTACTGAATGCAAAAAATAAAAGCACAATCTGACACCTGTGATGTCATAAAGCAGCTGCTAGAACCGCTGCCCAAAATTATTGAATCACCACACTTAATAGTTTGTATCAAACAAACAAACCATAATTGCTTGATAATGATACCAAATATTTTTGTTTAACACAACTGATTTTGTGAAGCATACCACAACCTAATAAAATTACATTATTTAATTTTATTTTAATTATATTTATTTTCTCTTGACCAAGGAGAGAAAAAAATGGAATCCCTTTGTAATAGCATTTCTAAAACACATACCTAAAACTAAAAATCCTGATGAATTTAAAGGGATTTAAAAGAGAACCACTTATGTATTGTGGAAGATTTGGGTGAACATTCAGTCAGGTGACACCAATTTTCATTGCCTAAAGAGTTAATGTCGGAACCCGTTTATGACATGGGTGCCATTTCAGGTGACAGAGGTGTGGTGATGATGAAGACTATTTTTAGGATGATAAGGCATCTTGCCACAGAGCAAAAGCAAGGGGTTAAAGCATTTCTTTAGGCAACATTGAGCTTGGATGCGTTTCAGCTGAATTTTTATAGCATACATTTTAAAATGCATTTCCATTATAAATTCAATGTCACTATCAAGATCAAAGGCCATTCCAGCAACACACACAAACTTATATCTATACATAAGGATATCTCAAGACTAGTTACATAAATACATTCAAGTCATTGCTTATTTAGAGTAATCAATTATCCTAACACATGTCTATGGAATGTAAGAAGAAGCCCATGCAGACTCATGCTACCCAAAGGTTGGTTGCTTGGTGAACATCCACCCTGCTGCACCAAGACTGTGACTTCAGCAAAGAGAAGGTGGCGTGATGATTTCAGCTGAAATATTTGGAAATTATACTGCTAACAAAAAGTTTCGAAATTAAATATCCCATAATGAAATGTCCCCTAACTTTTGTGAGCAGTGCAGTGCAGCAAATGGCCTCTGCAAGGTGTGTAGTTCCTAACTAACCATTTTCTGCCATGGTATAAAAGAACAATTACATCTTCCAAAATACAATCATTTTCATATATTACAATGCACCATTCCATGCTGTAAAAAAAAAAAAAACACAATTGACTTCTTTATTGCTATAGTCAGAAAAGGAGAAAAAAAAAGATTTTAGCCACCGTCATCTTGTGACCTCAAATCTGTAGCACATCCTTAAATTTAAGAACTATAACTACTAGGACAAACAAAAAATGGCAATTGCATAATATTTTTGTATGAAATTGTGTAGTTATGTGTAATATGGGTTTGCACATTAAAATCAAGTGTACACTTAGGAGAATGTGTGCCGTGCCATACTGCAACACCATTACAGCTGTTGCAATATGTGCCTCCTTGACTACATACTCTGCTGTGTTTAGACTTAACTTTGTTGGTTAGGCATGTGTGCGTGCAGAATGACTGACCTCCCTGTGCAAATATCGAAGCATGAAATCCAGGAGAAAACTCTTTCCCTTGCGGAAAGCACCAGCAACAGATATTACCACAACTTCCATGTCTCGAATATCTGGTGCCAAAAGTATCCGTTCAAGAGCTTTTGTGTCCAAATCAAATGAGTGTTCCACCTTATTGACGGTAACAATTTGGACCGGGCCGGCTTTACCACCCATCTTTGGTTCTTAGCTGTGGCAGCCTTGCTGTTGATAAAACAAAATACACATTAGGTTTTAATTACTGCCCAGTAAACATAAATGCATAGTCTGTGCAATTTCTAACTACTATACTGTATCAAGCTTGCCAGAGGATGCAAATTAGGAAACAACTAACCACAGAAAATGGAATACTATCACAAATTTCTGAAGTCAACCATCTACGAAACTGCAAATCTTAGCAGAGTCAAGAAACAACAAGAAAAGCAGCAGAGGGTAATGCATAAATGCTGTGATCAATAACATAACGGAAGACAGGTTGCCAATTCAGGCGTTTGAGAGATATGGGTTTACATAACTTTTAAATACTTTAGATCCAAGATGCAGTGGAACCTCGGGATTCAAACTTTTTTTTATTTGAATTCCAATATTTTGATGTTTGAATTTTTTGGCAAACAAATTCGAGCCATAAGTCCTACTTCGAAAATCAGTAAAGCCCATAGGCAAATGATCCAGCCTCATGGAGTGTATGCAATTAATTTGATTCTTACTTTGAACAAAACCGATGCAACAAATACAATTCTGAGGTTCCACTGTATGCACTGCCAAAGTAACTTTCCCTATTAACAAAACCAGAAAATATCAAGATATATTTTTGTAAATAGTGCACACCCCAAACACGAATCATTCTAAAATGCACTGCGTGAGACAATGAAGAGCCTGTTTGAGCCATTGGAAACATGTGATGCAGCATGAGAGCTTAAAAGCATGCTTTACTTCACTCACAGATCTGCACTAATGAATGAATGACTTTGTTTCTGAAATTTTAATCAGTCTTATCCATGGGCATGTGTCCAGTCACCACTTACACACAACTTCTATATTTATACTTTCATTGTTTCAGCTAACCAGCAAAAACCTTCTACTGACTTGAAACTACAGTTGTACAGCCAGGTGTGGTACATGAAAACACAAGCAGCAACATGCCACACGTCTCACTGTGGTACACTTAAAAATAAATGAAAAAGAAAAATTCTTAGATTTGTTGTTACAACTGTAAGTGTTTTCGATTACCACACTGTATAACTAAAGATAAGAGTTGCCACACAGAAATCCCAGAGCCACGACAAAGGAAAGGTGTGTTAAAAAAAAATAACGAAATGACACACATTCCTTTAGAAGTAGTTCATCAGGAGATCGTGTGGGTTTTACACGGTGAACGTCCTGCAGACCTGCACAGACCGGACTGGTATAGTCCAGGCCAAAACATAATTACTGGTATCTACGTGTCAATTTTAGGGATGGTAATTTTCTTTGGTAGACAGCAACAAAACATAGAGAAGATGAAAGGTTGGAAACTATGCGAGGGAGCGATGTCTTTTAAACCAGCGTCAGATTACAAATTTTAAGCTGCAAGACCGATATGTCATTTCTGTTAGCGCAAAAACACATATAACAGTGAGTATGTAATAATGACCACGACAGTTACATCAGAAAGAAACGTTCTAGATGACATACGATTGACTAGTTAAGACATACCCGAAAACCTATAAGTACGCAAGCAAAGTCGCGTGACAACTAAAGCGAAAACTTTTGAAACTCGGTTACGTATTTAAAACTTTACGTTTTCTGCACAAAATACACCAATACAACTGTTAAGCACCCAAAACAACTATCTAAACTAACGTACCTGATCTTGTTTCAGTATTTTAGACTTGCCACAGCGTCTGTATAGAGAAGGCACTCCTTTAGTCTGGAAATAATTAGAAGTACTTCGGTAAACGCGAAACCCGCTCGCCAAGTAAGATTTTTGGGATTTGTAGTTCAAGTGGTTGTAGGTCAGCTGGTTGTCTCGCACCTATGTGAAACGCATAGAGATGTGTGAAGAAAACTACAACTCCCAAGATTAACGTGGGGCGAAATTTTTACAAGCTGCCGGACTACATAGCGCGTTGGACCAAAACAGGGTCACTATTCTTTTTTGGCAAGTATGCAAAAATAGTGTATTGTCAGCGGACTGTTTTCTAACCTGGCGCATTAATAACCAGACGGCGTGTACTAAAATATGGTATATTCAGCAAACAATAGACAGTAGACAACTTAGGACAAATATGTTGCAACACAACTCATTTAATTGTAAACGCTTTAAAGAAAATGATGGACTTAGTATACCGGCTACTGTACGCAAGAGGCAGGGTTTGTGAACTCTTTAGAATGTCTTGTATTTCTGCATAAATTACCTAAAACACCAACAGATCATCATTGAGGTAAATCCTATGTAAATAGCAAAATATATGAACCTCTAGAATTAGCAGTTTATTTAAAGGTACAATTATAGTCAGGTAGTGAGTAGGGACCCTGTTATATTTAAAGGACAGTGACCTATCAAAGTCTGAAATCATTATATGTTTGTGTTTCATTTCTGAGGACCTCTGAAACGTGCTGATGCACATCAGGGTGGAAATGGTTAAAATACCATCTCTGAAGAGTTTGAATTCCAACAATTCACAGTCAGACAAATGGTGTACAAAATGAGGAAAATTAAGTGTTAGTGTTACAAGGTCTCAAATTTGGTGTAATCGCTCTCACACACCCTCATGCTTTCTACTGAAAGTTCAACATTGCACCTCATTGCAAATAACTTACTGAGGATCTGAAAAAAAATAATTGTTGCTCTACATAAAGATGGCCTAGACCATAAGAAGATTGCTAATACCCTGAAAGTGAGCTGCAACACGTTGGCTAAGAGCATTCATCGGTTCTGCAGGACATGTTCCACTCAGAACAGACCCCACCATGGTCCACCAAAAACGTTGAGAGCACATGCACAGCGTCATATCCATAGGTTAGCTTTTGAAAATAGCTTGACTAACTACATGGACTATTGGAATGTCCTGTGGGTCTGATGAGACCAAGATATACTTATTTGGTTCAGAAGGTGTCAAAGGTGCATGGTGGCAACCAGGTAAGAAGTACAAAGACAAAGTATTGCCTACAAGCATGGTGGTGGTAATGTTATGGTTTGGGTCTGCATGAGTGCTGCTGGCTGTAGGGAGCAACAGTTCATTGAGGGAACCATCAATGCCAACATGTACTGTGACATACTGAAGCAGAGCATGATCCCCTTCCTTTGGAAACTGAGCTGCAGGGCAGTATACCAAAATGATAACACAAACATACCTCTAAGGAGATCACCGGCTTGCTATTGAAACTGAGGGTAAAGGGAAAAAAAATTGAGCGTCTGTGGGGCATTCTAAAATGGAAGGTGGAGGAAAATATTGGTGACCACACACAATATTGACACTTTGAGTACTATTTGGCCAATTTCATTTAGGGTCGTACTTACTTTTGTAGCCAGCAGTTTAGTTATTTCAAGGGCTCAGTAAATAAGCACTTATACAAGCTGTAGACTGACTACTTCACATTGTATCATTGAATAAGTGTCATATCTTCAGTGTTGTCCTATAAAAAGATTTATTAAAATAGTTACAAACATAGGGGTCTACTCACTTTTGTGACATACTGTATTCCTCTCTAAGAAGATCAGTGTTGCCTGTCATAAGGTACATGGACAAGCAACAAGTCTTTTGGAAAAAAAGATTGAAATGAGACCAAAATATAATATTCATTCATCCATTATCTTCCGTTTAATCCACATGGGGTCGTGGGCCTATCTGGCAATTCTGGGCGCAAGGGCAACAACAACCCTAGACGTGGCGCCAATCCATTGAAGGGCACACATACAAAGAGAGTCACAATTAACTTAACACACATGTCTTTGGACTGTGCGAGTAAACCTGCACAGACACGGGGAGTCCACACAGAAAGGACCCAGACCGCTCCACCCTGGGATGGAGTACCTTCTTACTGTGAAGCAGCGGTGCTACCTACCAAGCCACCATGCTGCCCAAAATATAATAATTATATTTAAAGAAGCATTATGTCCAGAGAATAGACAACACTCCATTCCAGCATTAGAACATTGTGCCATCTGTGCCATCTGTAAAACATGGTAGTAGGAGTATCATGATTTGGGGTTGTTTTGCTGCATATGAGTATATGAACAGTTTGCTATCTGTCATGGAATTACTTCTGAATTACACTTCAGCAAATCCATCACTTTCTACCAAAAATAGTTACGAAATAATAAAGATATACAAATGTAAATGTTATGGAAGGACATAAGGCGAAGAGCATATGGGAGGTATTCCACCAATATCCCAGAGTTCTGTACTGATACAGGGGGTTAAATTCCTTAAAACCAATTTGTAAAACTTATTAACAGTTACCAGAAATATTTATTTGCATTTACTGATGCACAATTGTCAGCACATCACCACACCAGATAACGAATACAAATGTTCACATACTTTTGCCACTTATAAGGGCAGGAATGGCTTTCAATGCCTGTATCATGTGTAATTTGTGGATCTGCTGTGCTGACCTTCAATGGGAGCAGTCATGGGGTGAAGAAGAAAAAGATGAATCATTTTTACTGCTCACAAAAACTTAGGGATTTTTCAAAATGACATCACATATTATAATATCCCTTAATTGTTGTTAGCGGTGTAGCTCAACATGGCATATTTACTTTCATTATGATTTATGTTTATTATTTATTATTTCGTCACATCAACCTAAATGTGTTGCTTATGACAGGAGAAAGTTTTAAAACAATACTAGCACCTTCACACTGAATCCCAGTGCCACCCCTCATTATGTTTGGCAAAGTTATTCACCTCAGAAATTTATTGCTAAGTTACATTCAAACAAACATTGTATATATTTTGGTTCAGGCTTCTCACAACATACACATCTGTCCAAATAGACAGCATTAAATTATAGATCATTTGTGCTTAAAAGAAAAACATCAATGTTTGAACATTCAACTGTTTATCAACAGTGAACAAAACAATTACACAAACTTCCTGTGCACATTCTCAGCAAGATGTGGTGTCATTGCAAGTTTTTGTCAAATAAAATATTATGTACATGATATATAATCACATTTAAAAATGTGTCCAGATTTGGGTTACACCAAATTTGCACCAAAAGAGTTGATCCGTTACTCAGATACATATTGGTGCATCTACGTTTGTGCTATTTAGTTAGGTGGGAGGTAGGAGACATATTACAAAATAATACTAAGTTAGGGGCCATGGTTTTTCCAATGCTTCAATGATCCTTGCAGAGTTAGCTTACAAATATAAACTTGAACATTTGCATGAGTTCATTTTGAAAATGTCTGTTTTGTTCAAATTTCTTAAGAAAAGAAACACTATGGCTACAGATTATGTAAGGGTAAAGGGTAAGATCAGAAGCACATAAAATGATGCACCCATCATGCATAGTACTCAGTGTACAAGCATCTGGAGGCAGTGTTATAGGTCAGCTGGTCAAGTCCGCTCACAGCAACACTATCTGGCATTAAAATTAAGTGAGTAGCTGAATGTAGTGAATGACCAAGTTATGCTATCAATGGATCTTTCTTATTTGGTGACAAATTGATTTTCCAAGATGACAAGATCAATCAGATTTTGAGAGTGGTTTGAGAGAGTCCTAACTTTAACCCGACTGAAGTCTTTGGGCTTGATTCTTCCATTTATCAATACACGGTGTACAGACAAAACCGAATGCAACTCCGGATAGAAATGCGTGTTGTGATGTGGCATAAGGCTGTCAAAATAATGGCACAGCAAATGTGTGCTGTAATCATAGGTACAGGCAGTTCAATGAGATATATGTGCAACCCTTTTTTGGCCAGGATGTGTAATTATGTACACAAAATGTAATTGACGGATAATACTTATGGTGTGAAAAACGTTATAATAAGTTTTAAATGCAAATAATTTTTAAAAATGCATTTATCTCATAAGAACAAGAGAAAGGGAGAATAAAGTGTCATTACAGACTGTTGCCTGACAATTAGTGCTAGACAAACTGCAATCCATTGTCACCATATGGACATACAGTGGTATTTGATACACTAACTATTTTACAAGTTTTCCCACCTACATAGAATGAAGGGGTCTGTAATATTACGCAGTTATATATATACTTCAACTGTGAGAGACAGAACAAAATAACATTGTATGACTTTTAAATAATTCATTTGCATTGTATTGCATGTAATAAATATTTAATCACCTACTAACCAGCAAGAATTCTGACTCTTACAGACCTGTTAGATTTTCTTTAAGAAGCCTCCTATTCTGCACTCATTACCTGTATTAATTGCACCTGTTTAAAGTTGTTACATGTATAAAAGACACCTGTCCCCACACTTAATCAATCACACTCCAACTTTTCCATTATGCCCAAGACCAAAGAGCTGTCTAAGGACACCAGGGACATAATTGTAGACTTGCACAAGTCTGGGATGGGCTACAGGACAATAGGAAAGCATCTTGGTGAGAAGGCAACAGCTGCTGCCACAATTATTAGAACACTGAAGAAACACAAGATGACTGTCAATCTTCCAATGTCTGAGGTTCCATGCAAGATCTCACCTCATGGGATAAGGATGATTTTGAGAAAGGTCAGGAATCAGCCAAGAACTAGGACCAGGTGAATTAACTAAAGAGAGCTGGGACCACAGTCTCAAAGATGATCATTAGTTACACACTAGTCTGTCATGGATTTAAATCCTGCAGGGCATGCAAGGTCCTCCTTCTCACACCAGCAAATGTCCAGGCCTGTTTGAAGTTTGCCAGTGACCATCTGGATAATTCACAGGAGGCATGGAAGAAGGTCATGTGGTAAAATGAGACCAAAATAGTGCTTTTGTTGTATGAACTCCACTCACTGTGTTTGGAAGAAGAAGAGGGATGAATACAACCCCAAGGCCCAACCGTGAGGTATGGGAGTGAAAACATCAGAGGAAGAAGCATATCAAGGTCCAGTCTCCAGACCTGAACCCAATAGAAAATCTTTGGAGGGAGCTGAAACTGAATGTACAAACAAAAGTTTTTGTAACAAATAGTAAGTTCTATTTTTTATTGTATCAAATACTTATTTCATACAATAAAATGCAAAGCAATTGTTTAAAAATCACAGAATGTGATTTTCTGGATTTTCTTTTAGATTCAGTTTCTCACAGATTAAGTGTACCTATGATAAAAAAAAAAATACAGTCATCTTCATTCTTTGTAGGTGGGAACACTTGCAAAATTGGCAGTATATCAAGAAAACAAACCTCCATAAAACCACCCCACCAGACATAATTTGGACAAATACTGGTAGATACGTGTTTGTATGATTCTGCTATGAGTGTATCAGGCACAGGAGCTTTATTTGAAGCCTAAAACACATCAGGAACCTTGCCTACTTACTGAAAGTGGTTCACCACCTTATAACCTGGTCAGCAGTGGCCCTGTAGTGATCCCTTTCCACTGATGCACAGGTTAGAGCGTGAATAACAAATGGTGCACAGTTACTGATATGCATTAGTAATAGCTGTATACCACAAAATGCACCTTGGTGCTATTTGTACCCTAATAAATGCCCATGCGTGTAAATAACTGTTAACTAAGCACATAGACAGATAGCTTAGAAGTGCATTCAGTATTCCCTGGTTATAACAAAGTGCTGCCTTCTAAAACTACTGTATTGATCTAAGGGTTACTCAGTATTATTGCATTACATTGTCTAATTTTGGATGACAACTGTAAATCACAGACCAATGAAAACCCTTTAGGCAGAATACAAGAATACATATGCTGCCATTGCCCCATGAATATCTGACAAGAATTATGCAAGTTATTATATTCTTTAGAATTTGCACAAGTTACTGTATAAGATTGCAGTCTCTTAAAGCATGGTACTGACATTTACATCAGTTTTTTTTAAACCAATCAAGGCCATTTTGCAAATTCATGCAAATTTGCTACTGTTTCTTATAATCAGTGACTTCCACCTGCCAAATCTAGTAGTGAACCTGCTGCCTCTTGAGCTTCTGCATCAAGTTGGAGTATCTCAATAGTTTCCAAGTCCAAATCGGTGTTGCCTGGTAGTACAAGGTACTGGTATTGCTCACACTGATAATAGTGGAACTCAATGTATCCGCTGTCGGCGAGTGGGTCTTTCTCCGAGTCTGTCTCTTCTGTCAGCTCTACAGATTGTATGGCCATCAACTCCTCGTGTTCTGAGATCAAAGAGCATGGTGGATTTGAGGACAGAGGAGGGTTGTCCAAGTCTATGACAGGGAAAAAAATAAAGATTCATAAAAGGGTAATAAAGCATGCAAGTGCCAAACTAACACTGTAATTCAAACAAGAATTTCACAGCGTATTTAAATCTATTAAGAAACTGAAGATTTATACAAGAGCAACAATTGTCCTACGACAAAACTTACATTAGCTCACAATTTTCCTTTATGATGTCCCACCAGTTTCATAAATATTTTTCCATATGAGTGCTTTTTGTACGAACCATAACTACTTCCCTTAGTAGTCACTAAATAGTCACTAAAACTGCAGGTGAGTAAGAGGCTTCTCCTCTGCTCTGGGACATGGAGTAGCGTATACATAAAGTGTGACTCACACAGATGTGAATGAATATATAGATTAACTCCATTTTGTGATTTTTGTGAATTTCAATGAATTAATCAATTTGTACATACTGTTTTTGTTTCGAAACCCTGGAACTAGATAGCATGTAAACACAAAGTGTCACTACATAAATTTTCTCCTTGCTCCTCAAAATAGTTTTAAGAGTACGTAATTATTTTTTTTAATCGGCATCACTAAACATCTTCCAACACTAAAAGTTCCTAAAATATGATAATTTTTTACTAAAATCTTACTAACCTGAAATCACCATGCTGTCCTGTACAGCAGCCTGACCATGATCAGCAATCTCCAACCTGTTCCAAAGAAAATGTTAAACAGTGGAGTGAGACGCCACACTTTCAAGTGTAGATAATAAATTAATTAAAGTAATGAACTGCTCTTGGGTGGCACTGTGGGGCCACCTCACATCTCCAGAAACCCAGGTCTAAGTTCTGGCCTCACAATTCATCAGTTGGATTAAGCAGAAACAAATCAACTAATTATTGAATTATGAATTATGAATTGAAAGTGACTCTGCCATTATGGTGATAGTCTGGCTTTTCCAGTAGGCTTCAAACATGGAATTAATTACCTACACTGCTCACAAAAATTAGGGAATACTACCAAATGAATAAGAAGCAATTTAAAAAGAAGAATTCAAGTTTTTTCATTAACCGCACAATCGTTTTCACATGTAATGGTTCCAGAAATGCAAGCGTATGTCATTAGAAAACAAGTAAACTAACATGAATACTCACAATACAGGATTATCAAGCAAACTACTGTTGCTGCTGTGACAGTAATTTGCTTTCTTAAGCGCGTCCAAAAGAGCTGGTCGATGTTCTGAGCAAACACACCACAATGACCCTTTTCCAGCAGACTATAGTTAAAATAGATTGTATTAGCTCATCAGTACATTTGTGTAAACAAAACCTGAATAGAGGGCGAAACACATACTTTGCCCTTTTCCCGCTGCATTCGACGAAAGCTCTTGCTCAAGGACAAGTTGTGCCGCACCGAATTCCTCCAGCCACTTGGTGCTGTCCTGTAGTAGGGGAAGTTGTTAACTATCCACTCATAGATTCCACTCACAGGAAGCCTCTTGTCTGGCGAGTCTTCGATTGCCATAAATATGAGACTGCTAAAAGAGTACGGAGGCTTGCCCGGGGAATAAGGTGGATTTTGGGGTGACTCTAACAGAGGCAGTGATGATATATTGGGCAGAGGCAGGATGTTTCTCTGATGCAGCCAGTTGAGGCAGGTTAAGTCATCTTGATCTGATGGAGTTGAAGGACTGAGGCAGTGTGAGTTAAGCCCTCCAGTGGACGGGAGGCTGTGAAAGGGTGCGGTCTGGATTATGGAGGGTGGCGAGAGAGGTGTAGGGGAGAAAGGAGGAGAGGCAGGAACTGTAGCAGACGGCTGAGGAAGTGAAGGGGACAGGGAAAGTTCCTTTGAGGGCTTTTGGGGCGAATGCATAAAGGAAATGGATGGCAGCATGTGGGTCTCTTTCTCCATTTCACTTGCTGCAACCTGCCATGGATAGAGACATTCAGCTACTTGCTTAATGCCAAGCAGAAGAACCATCAAACGAATGTAGAGTTCCCTCACATAAAACAGAAAACACTTCTATTTAGCCACTCTTTAGTAGAACCTGCCTCGACTAAGGAGGAAGTATTTAAACGTTAATTTGACTTCAACCTGCACATTTGCCATCTAAACCACCTGTGGCACATTTGATATTGATATTTGATGTAATGATATCGTAAGTTGGATTGAAAAACTCCATATAACATTTCCAAAACTTACTATGCTAATTGTTCATTCCTTTACCAGATCAATGAGAACCCTGAATGCATGGTTACAAGTCATTTTCTAACTACTGTGAAAAGTAAGATATTAGTTGTCTAAGGTCCGTTTAGTTTAAATTCCTGTTGTATTTATTTGTGTTATGTATAATTGTTAGCTATGCATGCTTATAAATGAATTTACCATGCAAGTTTTCTTAACCTTACCCAAAAGCTATTTTTGAGCTTAAATTTTCGCAAACTAGTAAATGATTTAGCGAGCAAGTAAATCATGAGAGCCTCAAACGCGTACAACTCAAGGCGCACTGTCCAACAAAAAACAAAGCGAGTTAATTTTTACAAGAAAGACTATAACAGCAAAACACATATTAAGCGTATTTATTTATGCCATATTTCCTACCTATTTACAATAATGAAGCTGGCACATGGCACATGTGAGTTACCTGGAAAATGGCGTAAGAATATTAAGTTACGTTCTAAACAATTAACCATGCACTCCTGAGCATTCATGCGAGGAATAAAAAGCGAAAGGCATTAAAAACTTAAAACTCACCTACTAACTTTGAGTTCGTTAATTAAGATCGTCCCAGCTTTGTGCATACACTTTTCAGCATTAACAGGAGAGAAAACAGATTATAATTAAAATGATACAGCTCAGCACAGCCTCTGCCCCTGTCCTTTCCCACGTTTCCATGGAAACCAAAAAAGACGCTTTGCAGCCGGCGCACCTCGACTAGCGAGTGTCCTTTAAAGAGACCAGACACTATTTATGGAGAGTGGACGTAAATTGTGGCTCACACCGCTTTCCCATAGCCATTAATATTAAATACTTAAATAAACGTGGACACAGCTAGATATATATACACCCCTTGCGGATTGTATAAAAAATAATAATAATAACGTTTGAATACAATAATACAACCACACATCAGAAAATGTAACAGTATAGAAATTTTGTAAAAAAAAAAAAACAAAAACAAAAAAAACAACTATGCGGTTCTTACATTTACTTAAATATTATTTCACTGCCGACAGTATGATCCCAATATATTTATTAATATGTTTTGTCTGGTCAATTTAATTATATTTGTCAGCTAGTAAACACCCATTCCTGTATTTCAACCCATTCATGTTGTACATGTTGTCACTTTCTTCGTTTCGGGTTTTTTTTTAAAAAAACTGGTTAACTCTTCCAAGGGCACTGACAAAACCCCATACCATGACAGACCCTGGCTTTTGGACTTTCTGTGGATCTCAAACAATGCATTTCTGGAATTCTGATTCATCTGACCACAAAACACAGTTCCACTTCACATCCTGGATGCCTCTGAGCGTAGAGAAGTTGACGCTGCTTTTGGCCATGGTTAACATAACCATGCAGTGGCATTTGTTGCAGGAGCAGAAGGTCAACAATCAATACAGCACTTCCCCAATCTGGACTTTGTGGCAGAGTGACCAAGCATCAACTCAGTAAAGTACAAATTAAACCTGCATGGAGATTGTAGGTTCTATTTTGCAAACTCTAGACAAGCTTTCCTATGTGCACCCAGGATCTTTGGAGCTCAGCCATTGGGTGCTTGATCACCTTTTATCAAGGCCCTTCTCACCCTGATTACTGAGTTTGTTGAGGGGCAGTTCTAGGAAGAGTCCTGGTTGTTCCAAACTTCTGACATTAAACAATTATGACTGCTGCATTCTTAGGACCTTTTAGTGCAGTGTAATTTTTTTGCCTTCTCCATATCTGTACCTTCGCACAATCATGTCTCCGAGCTCTACAGGCAGTTCTTTTCTTCTTGTAGCTTGGTATTTGCTTGGTTTTGTGAGACCTCAGTTGTGCCTCTTTCCAAACCATGTCCAGTCGAATAAATTTACCACAGGTGGACTCAAATGAAGGTGTAGAAAGTGCCCAGTTATGATTAAGATAAATGGGAAATTTCAAGCAAAGTGCTCAATACTCTGCTTTAAAAAAGGAAAACCCCATCAATTTCTACAAAAACTAGTATTATGGTTTTGTATTATACTCTTTTAGAGAGTAAGATAATATTTTTACATAAACCTTGTAGGTAAAACATAACCACCAAACATAACCACCCAGCTTCTAATTTTTACCACCTTTTTCAGGACAAGGTTGCAGGGAACTCTGGCACCTATCCCAAGGATACGGCCATTCGACTGCTATCGCAGTACCAGAGGATGATTCCCCAATCAACCTTTCATCTATCAAAAACAGCGAATTATTCATGCAGGTTGGGCCTGACCTAGCCAGGATGCCCTTGTCTACAAATGGCTCAAATTATAGACCTGATGGTTAATCTGCACTTGCAATCTAGAAATATTTCACCCCCAAAGAAAGTAAGGATTCATAAATGTACAGTTATTTAAATTCAGTCCTGAATGATTCAGCAAATAAAAAAAACAAAGTTAATGATTTAGTAGCAGAATAGTTTGATACTACCATGTCACAGTTATTCAACCACTATATATTTGCCTGGGGTTAAAACCTGCTGCTATCCTGTTTCACCTGAAACTTGGTTAAAACATGACTGATCAATTGGGAACTGAATAACGACTCTTAATTCAAGTCTTGCTTCAGCTGTGGTGTGCTTATATAAATGCCACCAAAGGATATGTTCAAGGTGTGTTGTAAGCATGGTGAAGACTAAGGAGCCATCACAAAAGCTGAAAGAAACATATTTTATTGCCTCAAAGCAATAATACCAGGCACAAGATGAAGATGATATCCAAAACCTTGAATATTCTTAAGACAGCAATGGAAACATTGTACGTTAAGTCTATACCTTATATGCCAACATGTCATTGAGGCCATAGATGACTCAATGTTGATGATCTTGCTACAAAAAATGTGAATATGTGAATTCAAATCATTTCTTGTAGTTGATGTGATATAAATGTTTAGATGTAGATCTAGGTGTATTAAAAAATTACAAACTGTTATGGGCAATGGGCATGTCGGAACCATACCTTTGGGCACTGAAAGGACATCATCTAGTCCAATGTGTTTCTATCACATGAACAATCTAGCATCTGTGCATTGTGGGAAGAATACTGTTTGAGGGATTGTGATGCTCTAAGCAAGGTTCTGCCGGGAAACGCTTGGTCAGGCATTCACTTGGACATTTATTTGACACAAAAGTAGTTAAAACACCAGTGTGGATCAGGTGGTTTTAATGTTTTGGCTAATGTAACTACTGACATTAGTAACTCTCGACTTTGATAATGACTGTATGTACTGTATATCCAGGTAACTAAGTCGCTTTCCTTTATATCGTAAAACCCGTGGGTTGTCTTAAGTGTCAAAAATTACATGCCTGTCTTTTCCTAAAGTGACCACAATAATAAAAAAGTGAAACATTGTCTTTTTACATGTTTACTTTATCCTGCATCACCACGATAAAAAAAGATTGTCACTGAAGTCATTTTTCACCTGAGAGTTATTAAACATGGACACAAAAACAAGCTGAGATTGTGTGCAACTTATTGAACTGTCTTGTGCTTGTGCTCCATGACTCAACACATGATTCAAGGTAACAGACAAAATTAAAAAAAAAACAGTTGCATACAGAATAAATAATAATTCATACAAAATGAACATTTATTGGAAGCATTGTTTACAAATGGGGAACCCACTCAGAGGCAGTTAAGGTGCTACTAGCTAGTGGTCAATACAGGGTTATTTCTTTTGACCGATGCCCATATTTAGAGAGCAGGGTGACTGATGGCTGATATACAGTATAATGCTGATATCACAATTTTCTCTGCAACTGCTAAAATGAATAACAATAAATGAGGCACCAAATTGCTTAACTTAAATGTTTGTCTGTTTTTCTTTTTATAAACAAAAAAATAAGTTTAATTGTTCTTACCTACATTTATTACCAGATAACAATAGCAGTATCATCTTATAAACAGCCCCACCCTCACTGAATCTCAGCATCTTGTTTTCAGTCAATCTGTAGTCCCAGTTTACGAGCTGCAAGTACTAATGCAGCACTTATAACCATAGTGATAGTTTATTACATATAGGCAATTTAAATTACACCTGATAATGTATTAATGCTTGATTTGCAAAAGAGTTTGTGAAGTTGTAGAGCCAATCCACTCATCGGGTTTAGCGTTAGTGCAGCAATTTGGTTATGCCCAAAGACAACACAACTGTTGTAAGAAATTTAACTGGAATGATACCGATGGATTAATGCTCATATACAGATCACACAGAGCTCTTAACAAGTTTACTGAAGTGCATAAGATTATAACCAGGAATCAGTTAAGTACAATAACATTTTTTGGTTCCTTACATACAAATGCATTTTTATCAACCTGAGCTACAGGACTGAGGTTGCCTACCATCAAGAACTGTCACTAGCATATTCACCATCTGGAGAGTGCACAATAGAAAGGAAAAAAACAATAATGCAGCAGGAGGCTAATAATTAAAATTCTAGTTGGAAATTTATTTCACTGTAAGAAAAAAAAAAGCAAGAGTTCATGCACATATAAATAGAAACAAAGGGCACATGGGCTCAGCAGACAGTGTTCAGCACTATTACCATATACCACTCACAATCATGCTGGATACAAGGAGTATACTTAGCTGTCAAATTGAATAATTATGCACTTTTTTGCATTCCAAATTTCTGAAAATTTACATTCATTTTAAGAAGTTAGCGATCAGGTCTCATAAGTGACATTTCATTTGTCACAATAATGTAATTTAATTTCTAATGACTTAGAAATTGGTGACACAAAAACTGATAATACTTTTAAAGTATTCAAATCTGAACCATTATTATTTCTAAACTGATGATATCGTACCACAAATCTTCCATCCTCCAAAAATAGTGAGCGAAAGAATTCCATGGCATGTTCTCAAAGCTTAGCATAATACACTGATCAATACCGAAAGGGCACATATTTTGGTTGTAATGGCAAACAACAGAAGTGAACACATTCATACTGAATATTACAGTTCTTGAGCATTGTGAATCGCTTCACCCTGTCATCTCACCAAATGAGCAGTTAGCCAATAGATGATGATTGGCTGAAACACAGCAGAGGCCACAGTGATATATAAGCGAAGGCGAGTTTTAGCGCTTGCTCCAGCACCCATTGAGTCTGAAGTGAGTGAAGAAAGTATCTTCATTTTCAGAGAGCGAGCCTGAAAATATCAAGAGTAATTTGTAATTTATGCACATGATGTTAACTAATAACATCTGGATGTTGTCCAAGCACCATATTCCTTACTGTACTTAGCAAGGCTTAATGGAATACTGTAGGACACAAGCATGAAGTAAATATCCAACATATTGCACATTAACATCTACATACTGATTTTCTATTTTGTTGTGTGTGTGTGTATGTGTGTGTGTGTATGTATATATATATATATGTATATTATATGTATTATATGTATATGTACATACGCATACATACATCTCAGCAAAAACTATGCAGATGCATGAGTGGCTTTGATTCCCTCAACTCTCTTTTGCCCTCTTGCACAGATTAATTGAATTAAACTTTCTTATGCAACCGTATTTATTTATGATGTAACAGGGTATGTCTGAAAGGGGACAGGAAACTGAGAAGCATGCAGAAACTGGCTCTTCTTACTCCGATTGTTTCATTATTGCAGTGTATCAGCTATCTGCCACAGACAGAAACTAGTTTGCATGCGTCTTGCAACTCTACTGTGGCACCCAGAAGACCCATGAGACTACATTCACTTGAGAGGTGGCACCTGCAACTCATTATCATGTCTGTGCTTCTGCACTGTTACGTGTGTCATTACAACTGCTGTATTATAACAGCCAATATATCTGACATGGGAATATAAGGGTTAAGTAGATTAATTACCTTAGTTAAAAGTATAGTAGCGAATTGGGTTATGTGAACATACAGTATGTGGTGAATACCTGTATATAATAATAATATTGTATAGTTGACTAAAGTCAATAATAAGAAAAAAAACAGAAACTAAAAGCATGTTGCATGCAAATGCATATATATAATCTAAAACCACTAAATATAAAAATTAAAACCATCAATTAAACAACTCACATTTGTGATAAACTTATTATCACCTAATATTCCCTAATTGTTTTGTGAGCAGTGTAGATACCCAGTACTCAAAAACAAATACCCAATACTCACAATGAAAAACATCAGAGCACAAGAACACCAAGCAAGAGCAACAAAGTAGCCATCACTGCCAAACAGGAGCCCAGAGAGAACAGTGAAGATCATTCTGCAATAGAGGACAATGACTGAGAATGATGGAGCTCCTGAACTTGGCACTTAGACACTGGATAGGATTACAGTAGGTACTTAGAACACACCTACCCAACATATTTGTATCCACTGTAGGCAACAAGGTCAAAGGTTGAGAGATCTGTGTGCACTGCGAGCAGGTAGAGACTCAGTAACATTATAAGAACCTCAATAACAACCCAAACCAGGGCTGTGCTTGCACACAAACCAAGAACCTCCGGACTGAACCTGGCATTGTATCACAAAATGCATCGGAGTTAACAAATGTAAGATTACAACTATAAAAGATAATCAATATTTCCCAACATTATTCTAATATATTACATGATAAAAAGATAAAGAGAAGCATATGAATACAATAATGCATGTTCACAGCATTGCACAACACACATTTCAAATACAGCAGCAAATCAGAAAAGGCTGAGACCGTATGGATTAGTATTGTTCATTATATTATTAAAATGGACAATACTTATGCATACTCACAGCTTTGGACAAAATTTGCCCATTAATAATAATAATAATAATATTAATAATATTATTAATATTAATAATAATATTAATAATAATAATGCAGTGTTTCTTAGATATAATTTTTTGGTCAACTTAATTTTAGTTGTTAATAAAAATCCATTCCTACATTTAACGCTTTCCAAAAAAACGTTGGCACAGGGCAATTCAGAGCAAGTAATTACATTTTTTTTTTAAATGTCATTATGTGATTTCAAACAGGTGATTCAGATTTATTGAATGGTTTAATGATTATGTTAAGAAACAAAACTCTTCCAATATTTATTTAATTCAATATTTATTTCAGTTTGTTGAAAAACTGGCCATCTTCACTCATCAAAGACTCAGCTTTTTGTGGAACCTGCTTTTGTACCAAATCTTGATTACAATTACTGTTTGAAATCACATCATATTATTTATTTATTTATAACAAGAGTAAAATTGTCACAGGTGCATTTTTGGGGGAACGTGTAGCAGGTCCGAAATAAACATAATAATAATTATTCATTTAAAAAGTTCTAGATTTTTTTTTTTAATCTTTTATTCCCCATCACTTACCTTTTCTGTATTCCTAAAGCCATACCAGCCAGCAAAATGTAGGTGATAAAGGCCATTGCTAGAAGAATAAGAGGATAGACCTATTAGTATACACATTTCAATTTATTTTTTGATATAATATTTATCGTAATGGTCAAATGGTCAGAAGTAATGATGACAACGTAATGTACAATTAATGATCGATATTACATATAAACATAACAGAAAATATTAACAACTCATTAGTGTGTGATTATTCAGTTAATGTTCAGTTTTCTGGAATTAGGAAGATACTGCAAAACACAAAACATTTTACTGTACTTACACACTAAGTACATTATACTGTAAACATACTACATTATGTCTCACTTATAAAAGCTAACATTTATTATCAATGTATGACTAGTAAAACCATCAATACAATATAAAATAACATTATTCACAGTCTTAATTACTGGGTATGTAGAGATCTGGAGCATTAACATCATTCCGAGGAGGGAGTGGAGTGTCTCTGTGGTATCGAACTTCCCAGTCCTAAAGACATGAGAAGAGAATACAAGAGATTCAGAGTTGCAATAGTAGTTTATCTAAATTATTAAAATTGTCATGACTCTCACATTTAAAACAGTAGTAACTTAATTGAAAGATAACATGCTTGTTGGAATTTGCTACCTGGTGTGTATATGGAAACAGAAGAAGCATCAACTTCTTCACAACATACTTTGTGTCAACTGCAAAGAAATACTTCAGCTTGTTCACCGACATGAATCGACTGATCTGTAAAGCACATCAAGCAAAAATAAATGGCTTGAAAAAGCACTGAACCTGAACGCCAGTTGTGAGTGCTTTAACCTGTACAACTCACCTCTTTGTTTACTATATCCTTGCCTTGGTTTGCAAGTGATGAGCCATACATCATTGCTGCACTGGCCATTGGATCAGCAAAGAGGTTGTTTACCCCACTGGCTCCATGATCCCCTGGCATTCCACCTCCCATGTTATATCCAGATTCATAGTAGTTCTGTGTGTTCAGGGGTGGCACCCCAGAACTGGTGTCTTCAAATAGTAGAGGGTCTCCTGGAGGAGGGGCTGCACGGGCTCTCGGTTTTGCTGCTGCAGAAAATTTGTAATAATTACACCTTACTTACAGCAATCCCTTATAAATTATTATACAAATGTGGCCCAGATATGGTACCATAAGTACTATAAGACTATTATCTTTGAAATGTGGGAGAAAAACACAGAAACTCAGGGAGACAGAGACAGACACAGGGAGGACATGCAAACTCCACAAAGGAGAAGTTCAAGAAGCCCTGAATTATCGAAGACTTCAAAATTCCAACAAGACCTCAACTAAGACTGGTTTGAATTCTTGTAAGACAGATTTTATTTCTCTGAAGATTTCCCATTAGGTTTTAGACAGATCTCCTAACAGGGACACATCAGCCATGCAAATGTATAATTATAACAGACTGTGATACTGGTGTGAAGAGCAGGGTCCAATAATAAAATATACCATCTTGATCTTTACTGTGTCAAAGATGCAGACTGTGTGCAGACAATGCAAATCAGATCTCAACAGTTCTATTGTTTCAAATTCCAAACACATCATGCAGACAGATCAAAGATTTCTTACTTACCAGCCCGGTAAGCATGGTGTGGCTGGGCCATCGTTTCTCCTCCTTTAAAAGAAAAAAAACATTGTGAACAACTGCATTTACAGAAAAAGAAGAATAGTCTGCGCCATTCTGAACAAGTCTCTGATGATTCACAGCTGATTCACTGTTGCTCAGCTCTGCTCCAGCTCTCACTGATGTTCTGTTAGCTAGGTTAGGTGGCTAGGTAAACAGCTAGACAGCTATCATTTTAACTTTCAGGCATGCCACTTAGCAATAAAAGTACGGCTAAA
>JAUZST010067742.1:0-22224 GCA_034779995.1 Parotocinclus haroldoi | reverse complement strand
CTCTCTCTCTCTCTCTCTCTCTCACACACACACACACACACACACACACACACACACACACACACACACACACACGCGCACCCTTTCTACCCCCAGTTTATGGTCTCGGATGACTAATTGCTGTGCGTTGGAAGTGGGCGGCCAGAGGAGAACGAGCGTCCACTCCGCATCTACCAAAACAAACCGAAGCCACGCACAGCCATATTCATGTTTATTTGTAACTCGTGTGTTGGCTTGCTGTGAAAAACGTGCTCTTTAATTCATCTTCCTACCTTTTTCATGCATATCAGAGACCACAAGGGGTAAGGTGTATCTGATGTTGGTTCTTGAGTGTAAGACAGGATCCTTTCCTGCTACATTACCCTTAAAAGTCTACACAGAGGATTTAAAAGCGGTCTGAAAAGTTTTAATCCTCCACGCTACGTGCTGCTCAATGCCTGGTGTCATGGAGTTAAGTGGCACGCTCCCCGTTGCCTCCACCCATGATTCTACTATCGATAAAGTAAGCTTGCAGAACAGGCAGCTCTGGAGACAAACTCATTGCTTATCCGGAGTGTTGGTAACCAGGGTTAATTGGCACCAAGCACGGGTAAATGCGAGTGTTGACCCGTGGTGGACACACGCAATGAGATTCATTAAACCTGCCAGAAAGACCAATGGGGCAGATCTTTCAAACAACCACTTTGCGTGCAGCTCTAGCCCAGGTCTGGGTTAATGTGCTAGCGGTTAAAAGGGGCCAATCTGCAAATGCATATTAGACGGCGAGAGGCTGTAAAAACGTTCATTGACCTTGACGATTCATTTCCGATGAGTCCAAGCAAGCTCTCTGCTAAGTGAGAAAGAACAGACCTAAAAACATCCAACTGAAGGCATGTATTCGTCAGAGCTGGGGACTCGGGTGACTTCAGACTTGAAGTGGGACTAGAGATTCAGAACCATCATCAACCATTATTTCATTGTCATTTTTCAAATATTTCTGCATTTCACTCGTTTCAGTTTGGTAAGCTCTTTTCGGTTCCCATATTTACCATGAGCGTCGTAACCACAGTTGCCAAGTCCACTCAGTATAAGCTTCTTTTTCCACAAAGGCACTTACAAATATTGGTAGCGGTGGGTTTTTTCAGGCTTGTTCCCTGATATTGTAGCTCGTCACTATACCTGTGGAATAAAATCAAACTGCAAGTGTGCAACGCTTTGTGAGACGACCTCAAGAGTTGCCAGATTCACTCCCATAAAAGCACCAGAACTAATGAACGGGACAGGTTATATCCATACATTAAATGAGATCAAACTGTCACTTGTCAGAGGCCTAGTGGGTCATCTCTGATAGAATTGCTTGTGCAGTTTGTTATAGGGATCGTTTTGACATTCTTTCTTCTTTTTGGTTAGCCAGTTGGTTTTGTCATCTTCAGAGGATTCACACACAGTCACACACTAACTGACTTTAGAGACACCAATTAATCCAACACGCACGTTTTTGGACCTAAACAGGTCCACCCTGGGATTGAACCATGGACCTGCTTGCTGTGAGGCAGTGGTGCTACCCACCTTCGCCCCCGTGCTGCTGACGAGTTCCAGTATTTCTTTAAGTGGTTGCTTGTGAAATGCAATAGAAACTCACCAGTAACCAGTCAGGTGGACCTGATGACTCCCCTGACCACGGTCTACTCCAGCTGTATAGTTTTTTTTGTATTTTAACCAGTGTTGAAATGTTTTCATTTAGTAGCTGAACTACTCGAAATAACTGGATGTGCTTACAGCAATTACTTCCTGGGGCCCGAAGCACAACTTGTGTTGCCAGTTCCTACAATGCAGTCCAATCTGTACACTTTCTCATGCAGAGAAAATGTGGCCTTAAACTGGTGAAACAATTGGTAGCAAAAGACAGTAAAATCAATTGAAATGCAGCTGTGTGAAGGAGGCATTCAGTCAGACGCTCTGTTGTGCCACGTTTCCCGCGGCATTGCTTTCGTTTCTATTATAGCCTCGCCATTGCCATCTTGCTCCCTCTTTTACTTGCTTAATCACAGAGAGGCCGATCCGGTTCGCTCTGCTCTCCAGAGCTGGAATTCAGGATCTGCCTTTTCAAAATAACCTTACCATCAAATATTTAGCTGCAATAAAACGGCTCCACATCAGAATCCCACGCGGTGCCTTTTTAATGTGTGCGCGTCCCTGCTTCGGGGGTTTCTTCCTCCTGCTTCGCGCCAACGACAAACAGGCGGTGGAGTTTTAAAATAAACCAACAAAGAGGTCAGGGGCAATTTTCAGACGGTAATGTGAGCGCCAGAATTATTGGCTCCCTTGGAAAAGACGGTTTTGCAGTGAATACAAGACGACTTTTCAATTAGGTAAGGTCAAATCTGGAGTCTCCATGTCCTTCCCGTGTCGGCGTGGGTTTACTCCAGGTACTCCGGTTTCCTCCCACAGTCCCAAGGCATGCGTGTTAGGTTAATTGGTACCTCTAAAGTGGCCCTCAGTGTGTGAGCTCTACGATGGATTGGCCTAGCCAGTCAAAGGTTTTGTTACTGCCTTTGTGCCTATAGCTGCCGGGTGGGCACCAGCTGGCCCCATTTGGATGAAGCAGAAGATGATGGATGGATAGATAGACTTTTAATTCCCTTAGTCACACATCAGTAAGGTCGAGATGCCTGGTCCTGCTGAAATCCTGCGAAAGAGTGTGAGGAGCGACGCCTCGGGAGGGGCTCTGTGACCCTAAAATATCTGGAGAAAGTGATTATTAAAAATGTGTCTGAATCTCATTAAACATTACAAAGCTATAGGCCTGTAAATAATGTCTGACGTGGGCTGGTTAAATCAGATCTACTAACTTGGAATATTTTCAGTCATGTTTTTTACAGTCACTACGAGTACCATTCATTCTGGAACTGAGTGTACATTATGTTTATATTTAACTGCCAGCGTGAGTGGAAAGCCCTGTGATCATTTCCTCTTGGTTCTCCTTGGCACCAAACTTCAAATGGCACAGAGCCAGATCCCTCAAATCAAAGAAGTAAATAAGTCTTGAAGAGAGCCCCTGCTGTGATATTTATTACACAGAATGCCACACAATGCACACAGTGTGGGGGCGAGATGCCGCCGTCTCAGACGTCGCTCTGGAAAAGCGCATTGTACAGAACTATTACCAACGCTTTCAAAAAACGACCAGTTGGTGGCTCTCGAAGAAACCTTGTCTGAACGAGTTTACCTTTTCTCTGAAGCCAAGTGGAACCTTGTTCATCACAAAGCCACAGCAGATCGATCGACCATGCTAAAATGTGGTTTGGACCCTGGTAAGCAGATCGGTCAAAAAAGGCAATACGAGTTACCTTTTGGTCCAACCAAGTTTCTGCTGGTTAGTGCTGGTCTGGAGCTAGGTTAGCTGGCAAACATGCATGGTCTGGATGGAAAAGCTGATTATTAAACAGAATAATCGTTTCATAGGTGGAAATCTCTGCACAAGTGACAAAACGTGGTACATCCCTGATTTCCCTGCTATCCAGGTCAGCCAGAAAGACCAAAGTTCCATGTTGATCAAAGTAATTTTCTGCTGGTTAGTGTTGGAGCTGGTTTAACTGGTGAACATGCATGGTCTTGCTAGTTAAGCTCATCGACCAGAGTCAATTCAATATATTCTGGTCTTTTCTTTTTTTTTTTTTTTGCAGTGTTTATTTTCGGGATGCTCCGTGTGCAGGTCAGCAAGATGATAAGAGTTCTATGTTGAACCAAGTGCGTTTCTGCTGGACAGTGCTGAACTGGGGCTGGTTATGCTGGTGAACCTTTGGCCTTGATGGTAGTGTCCAAAATGTAACATATTCTGGGTTTTTTTTTTTTTCTTGCAGGGCTTACAAGCCATGAATAGGCCATTGATTGGTACGGAATTGTTTGTTTGAGCAGTCTCCTACAATTACAGCTGTTTCTCTAATAAGTGACTAGCACATATTCTCATTACGCTGAATTAACGGTTGGTGAAATTGGTACTCTAAAAGTTGGTAAGCTAAAAAAAAAATAAATAAATAAAAATCAGTCAATACGCACAGTAACGGTCATTAACAACGTTAAAACAAATCAATTCCCACAAAACAAAACTTGAACCGTTTCATAACTTTCAAAAGCTGAGGCGTTTGAGGTACAGCACGGATGTGGCTGATGTAAGTCGCGCTATTCTCGGACGCCGTGGTGACTCATACGCTCATCTATACCTTCTCTGATTTCTCAAGCTCATGGAGAGCCATCTGTTCTGCATAGCCATTGTCATAGAGATGATTTACACGCTGCCACAGAGCTGAGGAATGCTGTCAACTGGCCTTGAACCCGCCCAATTCATTCACATCCATCAACGCGCACTAAAGAGCCGCTATCGGCTCCCACAGCGTCGACCCGAGTGCTACTAACATGATCGCAGGCGACCCTGCTCATACTTCAGAATCTCCGATTAGCTAATTGGGTCTTGCTGCCCAACAGTGACGCCTCACTAAACTTTACCTCAGACCTGCGAGGACCCCTGTTACCCAAACCAGGATGTCCAGCAAATCCAAAACGCAAATCCAATTTGGTTTTGACGTTCAGTTATTCATTCGGTCGTAGTTCATTTTTAGGGCCATTTTTTCTTTGATTAAGGTCGAGATAGAGATACGAGATAGAAACCGAGACCATTGCCTTTCAATGTACGCGTTTGTAAAGTGTTTTATATATTATACACACGCTGCCACCACCTGTCCAGTGCATGTTTATGCCTGTGCACGGTGTTTTTAGGGTCTGGATGCTTGTATCTTTATTTAACTCCAACAAGCTTGATTAAGAGAAACTCTGCCCTGGCTTTATAGCACCTCAGCCTGAACGCTTTTAATTCTAAACCTCAATCGAGTCCTACTAAAAGGAGGAATGCTAGCTGAAGGGCATGAAACTAGCTTCCACTTTCCTCTTGAGTCTCCTGAGAGTCAGTGACTCGATTCAACCCCCATCCTTCATGCATGCCTCCCTACTTAGGCTAAATTAGATCTCCATTTTCTATTGGCGGTTCCACGTCGGACTGCAAAGAGTCTGTGCCATATAATCAGCCTGACCATCACAAAGAGAGTGTCTGAGCCCCGCTTGTGTTTTGTTGCGATCCGGCGCTGCTAATGACTGCTAATTAGCCTCTGATTCTCCTCTCTCTGAGAACAGACGACAAACACGTGGCAGGCCGGGCGGACATGAAAGGCCAGTCCTGCCGCAGGGACGAGTTAACAAATCATAAAGCCCGACGCCGACGGTCTGGCGTTTCAGAAGGCGAGATGAGACGGCGGGGCGAACGATCTTGGCGCTTCGCGGTGCATTTTCCAGACAAGAGTGGACTAGGTGAGATCTCTACCACTGTCACCTAGGATTGAAAAATTAGCTTCGGTGCACGCCGAGAGAATGTAATGGGACGGCTCGAGGACTGATGGAGCTCGGGGACTGTGGGGCAGATACTTACATTTCACAGCACGTCTAGTTGCACATTCAACAAAAGCTGCGTGGAAGGTTTCGAGACAGACTGAAACCACAACTGGGGAACACGGCTGTCTCTCACACTACCGAGGGAAGGGATGGTGCAAATAGAGCAGACACCTACGGTATATATGATGGCTATATTTGATCTTGCATGGCAAAGCCAAATGGTACCAGTGACAGCAGCACACAAGGGCACTGCTGGTCGACTGGCATTTTTTTTAACATACAGCCATCCTTGGGGTTTACGGAAAAAGGCTCGGCAACAAGATGGGACCAGAGATCAGATGAGAATGGTCAGACTGGTTCAAGCGGATAGAAAGGCAGTGGCCCTCAAATAACCACTTAGTACAACCAAGGTATGAACAAGATTATCTCTGACATTGAACCTTGAAGCAGGTGGGCAACTGCAGCTGAAGACCACACCAGGTGCCACTCCGGCCAGCTAAGGACAGCCTACAATTGTGAGCGCCCACCAAAACGGGACAACAGATTAGAATTTGGGCTAAATAACACGAAAGCATGGAGTCATCCTTTGTCTGAGCAGTTCATGTTGCTGGTAGTGGTGTGATGGGGCGGGGATGTTTTCGTGGCGCGCTTTGGCCCAGTTAATACCAACTGAGAAGCGTTAAACGTCACGGCCTACCAGAGTATTGCTGCCGCCCACGCGCATCCCACTGTCTTCTGGTGGCTACTTCCAACAGGATGATAGGACTCAAATCACCTCAAACTGGGAGCGTCTTTGGGATGCAGCCTGGAGTGACCAGAGCACCGGATGGAACAGGAGATTCTCATCATGGATGAACAGCAAATCTGTAGCAGTTTTGCTAGCAGCGTCTCGGAGGAACGCTTTCAGCATCTTCTTGATTGTAGACAAGAAGAATGAAGGCCAGACGGAGTAAAAACGTAAAGAATCCTAAGGACTACCGCAAATTATTTAGGTCAAATCAGTTTAGGTGCCATGAAAAGCCTTACGCATTACTAGAGCACTAGAGCAGAATGCTTCATGCTTACGTAGATCCGAGCAAACATCTCATAAAAATCGGGGAATTAAAATTTCAATCCGAAAAAACATGCCTCATGCCTGTTGAAGTCATTTCAAGCTAATCAAGTTTCCGAAAGCTTGCGATAGACACCGTCTGATGGTGAACTCTCTATAACTCCTTATTACTGTGCAGTAACCGAGTCTGTTTGATGGAGATGATACATTATTAGTGGCTGCTATAATGAGCGCTACGCCGCCGGTTGTTTTTTAACTTTAGTGCCAGTGACTCACTGCTGCACATTTTTCTTCTGTGATCAGCACAGTCCAGGACGGAAAAACGATGATAAATGAAAGGCGGCGGGATTAAAAGTGTACGAAATGAAACGAATGCATCAATTCATT
Organism: Parotocinclus haroldoi; assembly: GCA_034779995.1. NCBI lineage: Eukaryota > Metazoa > Chordata > Actinopteri > Siluriformes > Loricariidae > Parotocinclus > Parotocinclus haroldoi. The sequence continues at coordinate 15,365 of JAUZST010067742.1, read as the reverse complement.
CACCCGGTGCGTATTTAGACTCTCAGAAAAACAAAGGACATTAGTGTCTGGCTGTAAACTCGAACCTATTCTGCGTTTTAAATATTTGCACTTGGTGAAACGGAATCGTTTTCATTCCCAGAGAGAGGCACAAACTCATTAATACGCTAGCGTGTGAAACATTAGGAACGGGGAAATGGAGACGGCAGCTGGTCATGGTAAGCTGCTAATTAACAAAGTCACTGCAGAATGTGCTCGTTTTGAAATTGCTAAACTAACTGGAATTGAGCACAACGGCGACCATTGTCTTAGCATTTCTCTAATTATTGCAGAATACCTACATATAATCGATATTTTATCTGATGCTTCACCAGTGTGCATCTTAGGTCTAAAGTAGGGGCGATGTGGAAAATATTTGATCGCAATGATTAAATACATTTTAGTGATACCTGATATTTACCGACACGTCATCAACGCGCTATTCAAATAATACACCATATATCATATCCTATACCCAGAGAGAATGTGCTGCACTTCATCCAATTAAAGCGGACAATTCCACTCTTCTTAATGAAACGCGCAACAAAATGTATCATGGCACGATAAAGCATCGTCATCTTGACCGCCCTTGGTCTAAAAGTGTCCAATCAACAAGTATCCATGGACTTGATGCGACAGCACTGGGTTTATCACTCGGGCACTAATCGGATTTCTACTTCGACAACTAGCCAGTATTCAAACTGCAACCTTAATGAATAAATACTTAAAAACTTAATAAATACTTCAATTTTCCTGTTTATAAACTGTGGGACTTAAATGCGTCTAACACTTTACACAAACTCAAACTGAAACCAGTGCCAGAGCCAACCAGAAAACAAAAGAAACCAGATGTCAATCAAAAAAAAAAAATATTTCGAATATGCAGACCTGGCAATCGTAAACAGAAGACTCAAGCACATGCGCGGTTTGAAAGCACTGATTATAACCAGGTAACCGGTACACATGCTGTGAGTAATCCGACTACTGGGATAAAATCCAGTTCTTGATTAATCGGGTATCTGCAGAAACGCGACTATAATCAGATTAAATACTAAATGCAGGTAAATGCCCTTTTGAGAAGTAACTGGTGACAGCTGTTGTTATGCTCCGCCAGAGGTCTTTTGGGCGTGTTCTTGTGCTGGTACCTTGGCTGGTTTAGGCCGGTCATGGAGAGCTGCCTCCTGAAGTCCCAATCTTCAGATTCTGCACGGTGGTCATTTCTCAAATGGTGAAGTTATTCATCAAGCTGTTTTTTTTACAGACAAATCGAGTTCGAGTTGAGCTTTTCAAAACTAAACCACCTCCACTGAGGCTGGTCATGTCTGTATTTTGCCTCCCAGTGCAGCATGTTCAGTCACTGCTGCCAAAAATGCGTACTCGTAGCTAACGCACAATCTTGGCTTCACGACACAGTGAATACGTGAGAACGAGTGACATCATAAAGTGAGCACTTAGTTAAAACAACAACTGAGAGAGTGAGTACAGATCTCAAACCCCTGCATCAACCACAATATCAGACAATATTTGTACATGCTAAGCAAAACATGCAACATCTCGGCCCAAATTGTGTAATCATTATATAACTAGAGACCTAATAAAAACTCATGCTGCTTTAATAAAGAACAGAGAGGAGCCTTTTATTTATAACCACCCGTCGAATCAATACCAACATCATTTCAGAGGCCGGTAACCATTCTCACACGCCAACAGCCAAGCATCACATGAAACCTGAAGTCCTGAAACAAACATAAATGAACAAAACAGTCAGGACTGATGATGCGGTAGCTAAATGAATACAAAAACAGCTGATGTTTTTCGCTGACCCCGCCCAGCCCCGCCCCGCCCCGCCTCGCTGAGGCAAGGCAACATGGTTAGGGGTGTAACGATACACTCTGCTCACGAGTCAATTCGATTCACGATACCAAATTTATGATTCATTTTTCTCTTGACCATTTCAGATTTCACATTCGATAAAAGCCGTTCTTTTTTACTTCCGTTACCAGTGAAAAACAACACACGTTTTCTAAGAGACTTGAAAAAGACTTGAAAGATTAAAAACGTAGTCCCTCGCAATTAAAATAAATGAGTACAGAGGACAAAGACTGGAAACAAAACGTTCGAAAGTAGCGTTCAGAAGAATAACATTTCAATGCAATGTGCACTTGTCTTGCAGAAACATTTAAACTAAAGGAATCAGGAGCGCTAATGAGAACAGGATGTATTATTGCGCCCTCTGGTGTTCAAAAATGCAATTACAATACATGGCATAATAAACAAGAATCCGTGATCCAACTCGATGTAGCACATTTTCCATTCTTGCATCGTGGTGCAGTAACTACAGCATCTAATCTAATGGATATTGAGGTGGAGAAGGAGTCCGAATAATAAACAGAAGGGTTTTATTACAAACATTCGTTGACATTTATCTCTCAAGACAGTCTTTTGAACAGGGACTTGGCAGATTTGACACAAACAAACAACAAAGGGTAACCTTATGGTGCTGGTTACCCTAGAAACGTGTCTATAATGCACCCTGCTATCTGGACTCCTGTTAGATATTTGAATTGCTATAATCTATGAGGTATTTTAATTCCAGCTACCAGAACCAATTACCAATTATAGGACATGCCAAGCGAAAGATAATGGACGTAGCTCTGAACGGCTTCATACCTACACCCTTTAATTTAGATTTAATATTATATTCCTTTTCTCTCTCTCTCTTCTTCAGCCCCTGTTTTATCCTGGATAAGTCAATGAGCAACGGCTGTTTATTTTCTATTGTTGCATTTAGCACTTGAAATGCACTGGACTGGACCATGTGATGAACTAGACACTCGTTGCAAGTCTGGCACAGTCCTCAGACGACAGGTAGGTTAAAAGAGCAATCGGATGGTCTTTTGAGTCCCAATTTTATGATGACCATATTGAAAGTAGGTGGATGGAGAGTGTTCATGGGAAATAACAGTACTAAGGCTCCTGCTATGGTAATAACCGTTATACAAGCTGTTTGAGTCTGCCTGTAATCTATACATGTATCTATTAAAGATTGTGATGGCTTCCGTACCTCGTTCCATCATCATGTGTATGAAACTGGAGTTGAAAAATGAAATATCCCCTAATTTTTGTGAGCAGTGCACCTAAAAAGAACATTTTCCTCTGCTTTTGGTCATTTCACATGATTGGGTGGCACGGTGGGGTACAGCCCACCCCCCACCATAAGGGCATCACAGGGGGACAAGGTTTTGTCAGCTCAGAGTTTGTCAGAAATACGACTTGCAAATGTGAAGGTTTAAGTAACGTGCAACATCTGTATAAAATTGCGTATTAGTATTAGTTAGTATTAGTAAAGTATTAGTTATTTTAAAATTACACACGCACACAAATACACACACACATACACACACACACACACACACACACACACAAATACACACACAAATACACACACACACAAATACATACAAATACACACACACACACACACACACACACACACACACACACACATATACATATTTATTTATTTATTTATTTGAGATATCACCTAATGAAATATCGTCAAATTTTTTGAGCAGTACAGCTGACCAGTAAAAAATTTAATTTAAATTGCTGTGGATTAGCTTCAAAGAAATAGTAGTTACATATACTGTATATACAGTATATACTGATAATAACAGCCCCATCTATGCCCTCACATCTCCTTTAACCAACTAACAAGTGCCATGAATGAATGTTATTTTGAATATAATTTCAGTAATTCACCCCCCTTATCAGACTCCCTTTAGTTTTATGGATTTTAATGGTTTGTTCGAAACTGCAAATAAATAATAAATGACACTGATTTTTAAAAAATATTTAACTATTGTAAAAAAATGTGTAAATACTGTCATTTATGGCATATTGGAAACGTTACCATAAACCTGCTATTATCTGATGACAGTATGAAAAAAACGTCAGGACATCCCCAACCTAGCTATAAAGAACAGTGCTACCTCGGTTCTCGACCACCTCTGCAGTTGTTGATTTTGATTCTTGGCGCATTTTGCCTATTAAAAATTGTGTGTTCTCTCATTGTTCTTGCACTCTTTACTTGCTAAACCTTGTAGGAGTCAAGCCATTCCAGTTGAAACTCGATTCAAGATTTACAATTTACCATTCAGTACAGTGATTCAGATTCACAACAGCCCCAGCTTGGTCTACAATGTTTATTATTTTTTACATGAATAGTATTGTATTCTTAGTAAAAATAAGTCTCCACGGGTTCTAAAAAGGTTAGTACTGCCAGCCGATCGAAAGGGAACAGAAGCTGCAGTTAGCGTTAGTGGCTATGGCAGCCACTAATTCACAAAGCATTTTACTCCCTAAATTGCATGAGATTTTTCAATACTTTTCTTTTTTTTATAAAATACGCTTTGTGTTAATGATTTTGGCCAAACTGTAGGTTAATGGAAATGGTTTAAACATTAACTTCGCAAGTGAAGTTACTGCTCTTCTATTATACAATATAGAACCTCTACCAAACATTCATTAAACTCATCGGTTCATAATGCATTTAACTTCTATTGAATTTGTTGAAAATGTATCCCCAGCAGGAATCAAGAAACAGCTGTACAATAGAGCTCCATTGATTCATACAATGTTGGGTCTGGCATGGATTTATTCAATTTACATTATTCCTCATGGAAAATATTAGCTTGGTACTCATTTTTTATATTCAAAATTAACAATGACAGCTGAGGCACCACTGTGTATTTAACTTTACCAAAGACCCTACCTTTTAAATATTTGCAGTAGAACAGCCACGACAGCGACGCTGTAGGGAAAATAGTAGGTACTAATAATTATATTAGCCACCTAAAGTACAGAGTGTACAAAACATTAGGTTGTCTGCTACACTGCTACACTGCTCGCAAAAAATAGGGGATTAAAGCGGATTAAAAAGCATTTAATTTTATTTCATTAAACAAGCTCTTCGGCAAAATAAATTAAATGTCAAAGAAAGTTATTCGATTACGTAAATTATGTAAAAACTTAATTATCATGATTGACTGGCAAGTGATATATTCATGGGGGTGAACAGAAGTATGTCAAACTGGTCGAGAGTGCCCCACATTCATACATACGTAGGGTGTACGGTCACTCAAGCAAAAACACAATAACAGTGATGGGATAGAATCAGATTATGCAGTAGTTCTTGTGGTGTTCTTGGTATTCATTTAGAAATATCCTCTTTTTTGAGCAGCACATGTCTCCTTATTTACATTTACTTGTATACAAGTATGGGCGTAACTCATCAAATTACACATTTTTGCTAATTGGTTATTACAGGTAACTTCTTTGCATTTATTTTAAAGCATCCTGACATTGCATTATTGTGTCATATTTATGTTATAAACCTAATTATTGCTGACACTTTTGTTAGCAAACCTCAATATTATCTTAATATCTACATTAACTCTATTATGGAAATGTCTTCAAATATTTCGACATTTTATTTCAGCTTCAAAATCGCTCTCCAAGTGGTGATACCGAACGACACAAAGAGACGAACTGATGGAAAGATCTACAATAAAAGACAGTGGAGGGAAAGAACAAGAGAGAGTCTTGTCTTGCAAGGGGAAGGGAGAGGTTTTCCCAAGTTCCAGGAGTGGTACTGTACTTTCTCTGCAGTGAATGTGATTGTTTGAAGTGGCTTCCTGACGAGTGTTTTTAAAAGGAAGCAGTTTGGCGGGGGTAGGCTGGCATAGTTTAACCTCTGCCCAAGATGTTACGAATACCTTGAACTCCAGCACCCCATAACCCACTGCTCCACAGCCACCTCACACATGCAGTGTGCTGCAGGTCAGTGAGACACACATGGAAACCCAGTTAAGTTACACGCAACGTGCGTCAGACCTGAGATTCAGTTGCACGGACTGGAAAAAAAAAAATGACAGTAAACACTGGATGGTGACAATTTCACAATATCAATATGTACCACAGTATTCAGATATGAAAAAAAGAATGTATTAAATCAGGGTGATTTAATCGGATCATCCAGCCTTAGTCCTTCAGAACGCGTGAGAACTGAAAAGACTGCAAAGATAATAACGAGTCAAGTGCGAACAAAACTCAACGGAGACACACCAGCTCCACGTGGCTTCACTCTTCCCAGTTAAGGTGCTTAGACGTGCCGACGCCAGGAGACACTTGCACACACAAACACATCTAAGCAGACGAATTCTAACAGACACGCATCCATGCTGTGAATGCAAACAGTTCTACTGCTCAAATCTGCACCGCCTGTAGCAGTGTTCAGCAAAAACGTCTGCTTCCACTCCAATACCAAGTGTCCACACGACTCGATCAGATTTTATAATCTTGCCAATCCACAACCATGCAAATACACTATAAAAAACAAAACAATACCCCCTCTCATCCAACCACGATGCTTTTTTTTACTCACAAACACTCATGACCAGCTTAAATTAGTTGAGCTGAGTTGAGGTTCCTCTGTTTATACGAGCTTGGCATACACAAGCATGATTCTCTCTTTTGCTTGTTGTCTTCGTCCCTCTGTCTCTCTACATCACACACACAAAAATGAAATGCAGCACTCTAACATTACGCTACTCTACACTACTATTTGATCAAACACATCATTTGAAACGTGCAACACAGTTTGTATAGTAAATACACCATTAATCAGCCAGCTGTTCATTCCTCAGCACAGCATTAAAACATTAATGAACCAGCAACTTGTATCAGAACTCAGAATATTGTACAAAGTCATGCATGTGCAACAATCCAAACAGAAAACAAGAAATAATTAACAAAATAAACAGAATTAATATCGTCCAAAATAAAAAAAGCAGAAAAACTGAAATAGAGAAACAACGCAAGTAAGCATTGAAAAAGGAAACGGGCCCAGAGAAAGTTAGAAAATAAACAATACTGAATGTGAAGTCCGGCCAAAAATAAACACAGTGCTCCACAAAAAACAGAAATTTAAAGCAAACACGGGTCCTGACAGAACAGCACTGGCCTGAGCCCACAGTGCTGACACAAAAAGGAAGTCAGGGTTCAGCAATCTCCCTTTCCTCTTTTCTTTAATTCATGACCTCTCTCCTCACCCCAACAATGAGCCCTCGTTTGTCTCTCTCTCTCTCTCTCTCTCTCTCACACACACACACACACACAGAGCTGTATTAATCCCAGGAGCATTGCATAAAACTCGTGTGTATGACAGCATCCCTACATTCTAAAGCTTGCATCAACATAGTAAGCCAAACAGATCTTTCTCCCGAGCCTCTCTAAATTCTATCCACTCTTTCTAGCGGCTCAAGGTCTTGTGCTAAACCGCACTCGGAAACTCCCTCATCTTGTAGAGGAAAACCACGGGCTGAGAGAAAAACACAGTTCCTCCTCAGGTACCTACCTCACAGTGTGTCAGCAATTTACACATAAGAACTGCACTGCACTGCTCGGTCTGTCCTGCTGCTGCTACGGGTCAGAGAGAGTAAACACTGAGCCCTGAGCACAGAGAGATAGAGAGAGCATAAAGCCAACAAGAGAGGGAGGGACAGAGGGAGGGAAAAAGACAAATCAGGAGTCCATTTAAAAAGGAAGAAGGGATAACCAAAAGGGGTTGAAGGGAGAGAAGAAAAAAAAGGCTATGATAATGGGATATAAAACAAAGCCACAAGAAAGGGGGGCCTTTAAATAACTAGAGTCTCACTTCTAAAATCAAGACACTGCACAAGAAAGTGAGAAATCAAATTCCAGCCACTCGATTAAATTGTTATACGCCATTTCCAGACGGTAGGCTGTAAATATCCAGTATATCGGTTTACACACAAAAAGTTACTCCACACTTAAATGCAGTTCACCAGCAAGGTTGCCAGGGTTGCTTGTATGTGAATAACGTAAATGGTGGGTGGATTGTCCTCTTAGAAAACATAGGTGTGAATGAATACAGTTCATGTTATCGAGCATTCCATTCCATCATGTGATGTGTAATATGTACAAACTATACTTTCATAAGCATTGCATTGCACTGCATGCTATTTATTATTTGATTCATGAGCAGCAAAATACCCAAAACCACCACAGCCAATGATCCACATGCTGAAATCTGCAGGGTTAATGAAAGATTTATGTAAAGACCTTATTATCAAGTCACAAACGGGGGCATTTGAGCACAAAATAAGGATCATTGTAGCTTTTCCACAAGTAAGATCAGTACAGGTATGCCCTGTTTAACGATCAAGTTACATTCTGTGAAACTGGACACTGACCAGAAGTTGCTGCAGTCACAGTCGTTTTATGCTACAGTAATGTAAATATATCGGGTATTCTAACAAGAAAACCGCAGCTAAAAACCACAGATAAAAAAAATCACAAGTGGAACGCTACCATCTACACAGCATTGGTAATGCCACAATATATTTCACAATACCTAAAATAAAGTAAAGACAGCCACACACTCAAGCACACCCGGTATGCTAATGCTCCAACTTCCACCTCTGCTCGTGAATCCACAGTGTTGATTGGCTGTTTAGGTGACCAGCTGTTTCTGGTCACAAGGGACACAGTTAAAGTAGATTTTTGATTCCTTTGATGATTTATTTTCACACCTCAGTGGTTAAAGTGAGTGGATTTCGATTGGATGGTCATTAAACGGCACATGCCTGTAAATATAAAATATTTCCAGATAACCATATCTCTTCTAAAAGGGAAATACCAAAAATACTTCATGATCTGAAACCTTCAGCAATCAAACCATTACTGTAGTGGTAAAAGAAGACTTGGTGGGAAAGATTTAGCAAGAAAAGAAGACTCGATACCCAAAGATTACTCAGGGTGGATGCTGAGGAAAGGGTGAAACACTAGCCATAACAATGTGCATGTTCAGTGTGCCAAGTGATACAAATTAAAATTATGATATAGTAAATCATTGGTTTTGTTACATTTTAATGTTGGATAATTCACTGCAAACCTCCTGGTATAAACTGGACAGGGTGTATATTGGCAAACCAGTTTCATTTAATTCATGTATTTGTGTGTGTGTGTGTGTGTGCTCTCTTCCCTCACCTTCTTCAATAAAAAATATGAATTACAAATATAAATGGTGCTGTGCTGGAGTTGAGAACATGGGATTTTGCTTTGGCATTTCTGCATTTGTGGTGAATTGTGATACTCTTTTGCACAATCCAAACCACTTTATAGTTACCTGACATTACAGTGCAATTGTGACAATACAAATATTGGTTGGACCGGTGATGATTACCATTAAAGGGACTGTAATCACTGATACCATGCTGTAATATAACATTAGATCTTTAACCACAAAAAAATAGATATCATGCAATGACTGTTCGCTAATAACTTTACTGTACAGCATCTGTCCATGTTATCTCACCCACTATTAAGTCACAGCACAGAGTGCTCAGAAACTCAAAATGAGTTCGGCCTTGTGTTTGAAGCTGTCATCACGATGACAAGAATGCAGGTCACTGTTTTTGCCGTATAACCACCAAGAGAAGAGAGACGGTTTGACTGTATTCACGGTCTCTGCTGCAGCTCTCCCATGAAATGAAACGTGCTCTGAGAACACCTCTTAGTCCCGCCACTGTACGCAACCTGTTACAATCCTCTTTGGCCTCAACGGCAGATAAAGACTTCATTCAGTCAGTGCGTCAGGCCTAGAAGTGCTAGCATGCAGCTGCCAGCAGAGGGGGCTTCCACTAGGGTGCACCAAACAGAACATTTCATTGTGGAGGTACAAAGGGCCATTCTGCACTCGCAGGTCAATGTGTCCTAATGCAGTTACCCATTCGGACGCACTTCACACAGGCGTTGTGCACCGCAAACCAACAAGCATGACAAACAAAATCAGACAGAGTGCGCTTTTGTCATGTCAACATTAGCCTAAACGAACCTAATCACTATCCACTGGAACTGTCATGTATAATAACAATAATTTTGCAGCAGGCTCAGTTCAGTGAAAAGAACTATAACCTGGTGGAAATATAACTTGCACCAATAAACATAGAACATACACACAGAATGTTTTTATGACTGTATACGTTAAGGCCATCAGCTGTATTTCCTTCACAAATGAACAATGTGACAGTTTACACTAGCTTCCAAAGCTTTTAACAGAAATTCAACCATTTGAAATAATTTTTTTAACGTTCAATTCCAAACCGGTCTAAAATCCTAGCTGAACAGGATAAGATATACAAGGGTTCCTGTGGTAAGTTCCTCTTTTACAGATGCAACTTTGACTTTCTATTTCCATCCAGATCAGTCCGTGTTGGTAATTTTCCCCGTTTTTCATCTCGCTCAGCTGTTCTCTGATCATTTTATTCCTGTCTGCATGTGCTTCTCCACACTTTTACAGGCAGAAAGGGCCTTTTGATCACTGCTACTCACCAGATTTGTTCTGGCATGCAAAGTCAATCAGAGACATTTCCAAATCTACAAAATGGAGGATTTGAAAGAGTTACTATTTAACTTAAATATAAATACATTTAAATAGTCTTATTATTTGGGGAACACTCCCAAGAGATGTGGAAAATGAGATGTTGAAAACGAGTACACTATGGTTATAAAGGGATGGACATGGGAAGCAACAATACTCAGGTAGACTGTGACATTTCAACAACGCTCAATCAGAAGGAACCCTTTAAGTACCAAAGGACATATTAGTCCCATACATTTAAATGGATGCAAAATGCGACTGAAACAACCTACGATCCTGAATAGGTTAAGAAAGAAACCCATAAGGCATTTTTTTCCTGCAACACTTTGACCCTTTCAGCATTGTAGGTTGTTTCAATCACATTTACCATTTTTCAGTCCATTTAAAAGCATGGGACAAATGTGTCCCTCGGTACTCAAAGGGTTAAGAGGCCCCAAATTGTGCCCCAAATGTATGCCCAACACATTAACAAGTTATTATATATAGTATAAAGCATTGGCATAAAGCAATGCCAGCAAACTGCCTCCTCAATTACTTAATATTGGTTTCTCAGTTTTGGTTAAGAGAATCATACAAATCCATCAGCATTCATGGCAGGAGCATGACCATAACTGCATCAATAAAAGATCTAAATAGATATTGGAGTCAAACATTTACACATACACAAAAATAAATGAATGTAAGTTGACGTGTTACGATGGCAAAACTGGAATTTGTTCAGTGAAAAGTAAGCATAATTTTGTATCCTGCAGGCCCTAAAGTAAGAGAAACAAACTGTTCATAATAGAAACGAATGGCAGTGCAGGTAAGGATTGTGCGTGTATGTATTAAAGCAAAATGTTAAGAGGATAGGGATACAATGAAAAAGCAGGGGAAAAAATGAGAATCTCTCTCCAGAGAGAGGTGGAATGATGTCACCGTCTTTGCACTAAGGTTAATGCTCTCTTTGCACATGGTAAAAGGAAGGACAGGGGAACAGATGGAAGAGAGGGAAAGGAGAAAGGAAGGAAAGAAAGGGGGAACATATAGCAAAAGAACAAAAGTTTGATCTGCAAGGGATTGTACGATTATTTAAGCAGTGTACAGCAACATAATTTATGCCCTCTCTGCTCTTGTAGAATTATTGCAGTGTTTGTTAACGATGGGTAATAATGCCACATAATTAATACAACAGCTTCACTATACAAGAGCAGTCACTATTGGCACCCGTGCATTTACAATAGTATTTGGTACAACTTCCCTATATACCAAAGAGAGTCCTCTAGTAATGCTTGGTTAAATTATACAAAGAATACAAAGTTAAGACAAAGACAATTACTCATTACTGAATATCTCCAGATCTTCCAGAGCCCCAGATCCTGTCTTATGGACCCCTTTTTCAGCTCACCTCACCTCACAGGTCTTTAATGAGGTTTTGCTGATGATTTAATTGATGTATTCTGTTGTCTGAGCCATGTTGATGAATAAAGGATTTTCTTTGTCACCTCATATTGATATCATGGCAAAACAGAGAGCTGCTAGTCAAAAATATTGGAAATGTATTTTATTAATATTATTTATGAATTATTAATTTATATTCCTTTCTAAGAATGACTTAAAACATTTTGGATCTAACTTAAGATATTAAGCTATTAAACCCAATTCTTTTTGCTAGGGATTATGTTAAATAATATTTATTTTTTATTTACTCAGGGTTCACATCGAAGGGGATGTGCTCTATCTGTAATTCAGTCCTCCCTTCTTCTGTGGAAAGTGCATGCCTTTCAATACGGCCACCATGGAGCCCAGATTCCAAGCCTATCTTTCTCTTAGCCCTTTTTGTCTCAGAATCCTCTCGGCTAGTGAACTACAGAGACAGCAGAAAGCAATACATTTTAAGCATCCTTACAGAAGGGCCATAAACAATGTTAACAGAAAGATAATTTTGAAAAAACATTGGGAAAAGAGATGTGGGAGATAAAAAGTATGTAACTGAAATAAAGAGCATGCTCACGTAGCGTCTACCTGAATATAAAATAAAGCTTACTTTGTCACATACCACCAAAACAGAGAAATTCTACATTCATTTTCAACAAAACCTCAATCTACTGGGTCTGTAGTCATACAGCAATTACCACATACAAGAAATGAGAAAAGAACAAAGTTATTGGGAGAGATTCATATAGAAAGGCTTCTGTTCTCCGAGCAGGAACACTTGAGTTTCGGTTTTGGTAGCAGTAAAATACAAATTAAAAACTCATTCCTTTAAAGTAGTAAGGCTTATAAATATACAATTATATCTTTAGGAGTTAACTATTAGGACTTATTACTGCAATTTATCATAAGACATGGCCATGTTTAGCTAAATTTTTATTTAAAATTCAGGCTGACACTGACGATGTACTGCACATTTTGTAGGCTAAATAAAAGACAGTATTAAATGAAAACATCTTGAAATTTTAAGTGATGTTTTTGGTTGAGTGACATTTAGCAGCATGTGTATGGGCCACGTACTTAAACTGTAATGACTATGTTTAATTACCAATTACCATTGTGGCTTAAGATGTTTAAGACAGTTTTCGGTTTTTGTTATATTTAGGTTTCAACTAGATAATTTAGTTTTTCATATAGGTTAGTTCATTATGTGGTACTGCAGTTGCAGTATAAATGGGTTACGGTCTTGTATAGCCTTCAGCTTAGGAAGCACACAGTTTTCTTTTATAATTATAACTGGAAATAAAGTTCGTTTTTACTTTCAAACCTCCAGTGGAGTAGAAAAATAATGTTTTATTACAGACGCGGCGCGAGTAAGCCAGTAATTTGTTTTAACGGAAAGGTTTGCCTCTACAGCATGTAACAGCTGTAAATTAGGTCTAAGAATTAATACTTTGACAGACAAGATTTCATCAATCAAGCAACATGAGGTAACTAAAGAGTTCCAAAGATAAGGAGGCAAACCACCTTTGGCAAATAAAAACCTGTAAACAAAACAAGAAGTGTGTTGTGTGTTTGTTTGATTCTTAAAGCCATGACAGCTATTAACAGATTCTGAATCAGGGTGGAGTCAACTGTTTTTAGGATGTCGTGTGTGAGATAGTGAAGAGGAGTCAGCTAGTTTTCTGTATCTTACAGTCCTAGTGCTTCTACGAATTTAAGCAGTTTTCTTTAAGTGAAGATTTTGCTCCAGTTGTTCATATTCTGCCATGGAGTAGGGGATGTGTTTGACAAAAGTGCTTAATCCACAAAGGGGAAACATGGTCTCCCTTTAAAGATGAATTAATTAGTTCTGAATTGTCTTAAATAGTATCTTGAGTTTTCCAGAGTTCATAAGAAGTGGGTGGTGCAACAGTAAGACCTGAGTTACATATTAGCATTAAAGAAAATTGGGTTTTACAATGCAACTATTGGCATGTTTAGCAATTTTACAGTAAATTAAGTCATAAACAATTTCAAGATAGAATAAAGTTCTTTTAGAAGAAAGAGGTGGACATAATATCTGTATTGTCTGACATGACTGCATCTGATCCATCTCTTAAAAGCGCCTTTTTATTTCTGTTCATGCAGAGATCTTCAGTATCATGACGAAAATGACGTAAAAAAACAACAACAATATATTCAGTATATATTCTAATTTTTGTGTGCAGTGTATTAAAAGGTATGGAGCCATAGGTGTTCTCAGTCTGACTTAAGATATTTCAGATTCCACCATGATGAGAATCTGATAGCGAAAATAAACACACATTCAGCTAAAGCTGTACTCTGAATTTCTATTTCTATTTTTCAGAACATACGTTATATGTAAAATGATACTGTGGAATGCTAAAGGACAAATTCAGCAAAGCGGGGCATAATTAGTTGGGTGTGATGGCAGGAGCAAGGTGAATGGTGAGAAAAGCTGTGGTCACACAATAATTGGTTTGCATTTCCCTTTAAATAAATTATTCAATAAATTACATAAGAACATTCCATACTTTTTATGAAATAAGTTTTGTGCTAATGATTTGGCCCAGCTGTAGAATAATGTAAGTGTTTGAAGCAGGATTACAGTAGGTCACATTGTCTTACATACAGCACATAATAAATTCCTCATGTTACAATAAATTCAACTAATGATGGCACCCTGTATGTCGAATACAGTACTAGTTATACAGAAACTGTGCCTGTCTGGGTTATATGTCAAATCCTTGTCTGGTATCCATCTTAAACTCATACGCTATCATTTGTGCTGATCCTGTATTGATCAGAATGATCCGAATCAGAAGTATAGAAAAATGTCATAGCATCATCTTCAAGCATCCTCAGTGACTAGACTCGTTTCTGAGCATGAAGTTGACTAGAGACCAAATCAGTGACCACACACACGCACAAACACACACACAGGAAAGTGTGGCCCTCTCCCTGCACTCACACACCCTTAGGCAGGATGCACCAGCCCTCCCAAGCCCTGAGCAGCCCCAGCCCTCCAGGGTCAGGCTGGGGTCGAGGAGAGAGAGCACTCCACCTCCAGAGAGCTCCAAAAGTACTCTTTCCCACACCACCACACCCAAGCAGCCCTGCACAAACCACACAGTTCAGCCAGATTCCCTCACAGTGACATTAGGGGCAAGCTGAAGATGCAGATGCAGGAGCATTATCAACGCAGGAGAACTGAAGAATGCAATTAAGACTCAGCGAAGACATAACAAAAACGTATTCTGGTTTGGTACTACACAGAAAAGCTTTGGCTGTGACTACATGTTTCAGACACATCCCAAGCTGCTGAATGTGTAATGATGATGAAACGCTGGATCACTACAGCATAACACCGAACACAGCTTCAGTTTGCCAGTTATCTCATGTTCAATATTAGGTACTGAATATTGATTTGTATATATAAAAATTATATTATATTATATTATATATA
>JAUZST010067731.1:0-22226 GCA_034779995.1 Parotocinclus haroldoi | reverse complement strand
TGAGCAAGCCCAGGGCGACAGTGGCAAGGAAAAACTCCCCAAAATGGTAGGAAGAAACCTTGGGAGGAACCAAGACCTAATCAATGCTATTTTACATTTGATTAAAAAAAAAAAAAAAACCCAACTTATTTTCTGACATGTAAACAACACAAAACAATGCACATTTCCTCTACATGTTTTAAAACAAAAAGCATTAATTTATTGCATTTAAATGAAATTAATAGGAATAGGATTAACATTTTACACAAAAACAAAGCGATCTCTACATTTTAAACAAGTAAAAACATCCCCGTTTTATTTCTGAAGAGTAATAGTAATACACATTTAAAATAATAGTGTGTGGGAGTATGCCCTCTGGTGTTCCAAAATGCAATTGCATTATTACACTCCAACTCCTACTGCCTCAACCCAGTATTTATGGCCTATAGGTTACTTGTAAATATAATTATATGCTTGTATTGTACACTGTTTAAGTGCTGATGTTGTCTAAGAGCGCCCACAGCTGATCGTATCACCCTGCAGCCCAGCCCTATAACACATGCACATCATGCAGCAGCTTCTGATTATAATACAGGTGTACATCTGTGCTTCTCACCGTTGATGCACTTCGGCCAGCTCCTCCTCCTTCTCTCTGCTCAGTCGCTCCACCTCTAGTCGAAGTCTGGCACGCACCTCTGCCACCTCCACTTTCATCCTCTTGTTTTCGTCTTCCATCACGACCAGTCTCTCCGCAAACTCCTCTCGGATGACCTCCGCCAGGCTGCGTCTCTCCTCTGCCATCTTATCACGGATCTGCAGTGGAAATGCTCTCAGTTCATGTGCATCCATATACGGGTAAATTAACTAGATTGTGGATTGTGGTTTAGCAGATAAGACTGGACCGAGAACTCCAAGAACAAATCCAACTTCTACATAAATTTCATTTCATATGTAATAAACTGTAAAAAAAAAAAATTAAGAGGTGTTCTTGGGGGTTGCCAAAGGTGCTACCAAAAGTACTGTATGTACTTAAATGTATAAACACAAACACACATACATACATAACATATTTTATATGTGTGTGTATGTATGTATGTATATGTAATGCGTGTGTATATACAGTGGTGTGAAAAAGTGTTTGCCCCTTACCTAAGTTCCTGTTTGTTTTGCATGTTTGTCACACTTAAGTGTTTCGGAACATCAAATAAATTTTAATAGTAGTCAAAGACAACACAAATAAACACAAAATGCAGTTTGAAGGTTTTTATTATTAAGGGGGGGGGGGAATCCAAACCTACATGGTCCTGTGTGAAAAAGTGATTCACACCACTGTATACTATAACACACACACACACACACACACACACACACACACACACACACACACACACACACACACACACACGGGTATGTATATATGTATAGGCACAGTTTTTGTAAGTATGTTTTGCAACAGTTTCAGTATGAATGTGGCCTTTAAACATGCGTTACTGGTCGAATCTATGAGTCTGCCACATTAACTTAACAAGAACATATGCTGAGCATTGTGCAGAGTTTTTAAAGTAGACGAGATACACTGCTCATCAAAATTATCGTATATTTCATTATTATCCCCAAATTTGTGTGAGCAGTATATTACAGTGAATAGCTAAATTAAATCAAATCAAATATTTGGAAGAAATATTTACTTATTGTAGTCATCTTTACCAAAAGGCTACAAAAAATAATTTTTGTGTATTTGATATATTTACCATGGCTTTCAACATTATTAGCTATTTTAAAGGCTGACAAGATTACACTGAAACTAGCTATGGATAATTATGCCAACGGGCAACTTAAAATACGTCCAATACTTTATAATGTATAAATTGTAACAAAATAAATTAAAATGCTTTTGCATTCAGGTGACGGTAGGCAGGAGACCAAACCACTGTAAAGCATATCAATGGGAGAATGCATTCATTTTACTTAAAATTACACTTTGTGTGTCTATAATTAACACAAGTTCTTTCAATAAATATTACTTATATAATATATTATACTGGAGCAACTGGGAACAAGGAGCAAATAGAATCTATAGTAAAACAGTATTTATAACAAAGACATCCTGGGACTGGGAGTCGCTCTGGATAAGGACGTCTGTTAAAAGAATAAACCTAAACTAGTGGCTCAGCAATGGAAGTGGATTATACTGATGCTTATTTTTTGTTGTGAATTCAATCACAGAGCCATGCAACGATCATCAATGTGTGGTAACATATTTTACAGCTTATTATATACGGCTATTTAGAGCTCTGCTGAACAAGTGGAACTGTGATCATACGAGAAGGGTGAAGGCTGTGGTATCACACGTCGAGAAAGCAAGAAAACTGCTTTGACTAGTGCACGGTCATGTGCAGGCGCTGAGAATAAAAGTGCAGATGGCAAAACCCTTTTTCCTTTAAACAGTCACGGGTGTAAAACAAGTAAGCCAGACATACAGAAAGAAAAACAAAGACTGGTTCTCTATGGACCTCTGTTCAGTGGTAAGAAAAGGAAAACAAAAATGCAATCCATGACTGCACAAACAGTGAAGCAGCTTCAGTAAGAAACTGATTCATTTAAGCTGTAGTAAGGAACTGGAAATTTGTCTTTATCATATATACATTTCCTGCTGGGCTTACTAAAGGTGCACGTCTAGTAATAGACCCACCCATCCAACCACATTGTGAATCACTAATCACCACATGTATCACTATTTCCTTAAAAACATTATACACTCATAACACTCTGACTTTACATTTGTAAGGTGGAGCGCAGTGTATTAAAAACCCCAGCAGCAAAGACGTCTCTCCTGTGTCCACCTATACCAGCATAACACAATATCTCGCCACCACATCAGTGTCACTGAGTACCTGATCTGAACGGTCCTGACCATCAGAACAGAGGGAAGGGGACAAACAAGAGTATAGAGATAAACTGACTACAAGCTGTAGCTGTTAGTTAGTAAAAGTAAAAAGTGTGGAACGGAGTAAATGGACAATGAGTGTAGGAGGACGTGTGTACCTAATCACATGATCAGCGAGGGTAGTGCTCTCCTTGGTATGTATTTGCAGGAATGTTCCTAGGCAGCTGATTCTTCCAGCCAATGTTAATGACTGACTGAATAGAGTGATGGCCCAATTCTAGTGGGGAAGTCAGACTCACTTGCTTATCTAAGTGCCACAGCCAGAATACACTGTAGTTAGACATTTACAGATGAGGGTGGTGATATTGGAAATGTGTTAATAATTAGGTGCCCTGGTCATCTGACTGTTATTTGGAAGGGCAGGGCAGAAAGGTAATGTCATGACTTGTCAGACACATTTCATTGTTGTATGCTTCAGATTATGAACATGTTTGCAGTGAGCATGATTGAAACAAGAGCTCACTGCTCAGAAGGAATGTCTAGATATGTGATGAGCAGCCAGAGGTGGCAATTGAGAGAGAACTCATTAGAAGATTACTTAAACACAGGGTTCACTCACTGTGTACCATCTTACAGCTACAGTATTTCTTCACCTTATTGATGTGAAGTCTCAGATATCGAGACTTCCATGCATAGCTTATGTCATCCTATTCAGCTCTCCTCTAATTCTTCATCAGTGCTCACAAGATGCTGCCTACAGGATGCTGGTGGCTGGACATTTTTGATGAGAGGAATATTTTGTCCAGCACTGAGATTGAGATATGTAAACTCCAGCAGCACTGTTGCATCGGTTCTACTCGCACAAGCACAACACCCACTAACGCACCACCACCACCACCACAGCAGTGTCTACAGTGCTGAGAACTCACTGTACATCTGCCACCCTGTTAAATGTCTTGGACTGTTTTTCTTGACTGATTGTGTGTTACCTGTGTGATGTCAGTGATCTCCTGTTCTCTCTGTGAGAGGAGGGTCTGAATGCGAAGAAGCTCTCCTTCCATTTCGACCTGTCTTTTTCTCATCTCCTGTTGCTTCTCCAGAGCCGCATGCTCCGAGTGTTCCAGCTCTCGAATCTCAGACTCATACTTCTCCCTCACACGCTTTACACTGAACACATACGCACGCACACACACACACACACACACCCACACAAACACACGGCAGTGAGTCCAGAACCCACAAGTGCTGAAACAATCTGTTGTTCAGTGCAATACATGCACGATATGCACAAGTACGATATTCATGCACCATGATAAAATAACCTTTAATGCAAAATAATTAATTTCATTTTGTTGACTGATCAAATGTTTCTTAACACAACAGTGTTTTCGCCCATCATTTCAATTCAGTGCAGGGGAAATAACACTTGTAGTTCTGTTGCAAGTTAACCCTATAGTAAAAAGCAATTTAATCCGGCTTATCCAGATCGGGGAATCGGGGAAAGGCCTAGAGCCTAATCTGGAATTCAGGAGCAGGCAAAGGTAATTTATTAGATTTATTATTGCCGATTAGCTCCTGCCTCCTCTACCACACATTAAAGTGGTTTGTGCATTTCTAAAAACAAACAAATGGTTTGCAATTGACAGATATTAACTAATTATTAGTTATTAGTACCTACATTTACTTTATATCATGCATGCTCAGATTTATTTATAAATAAATTACGACACACTTTAAACGGCTGGCAACGTGCACCCATGACCTCAAACACGTTCTTGCACCACTCACCGGTTGTCAGCAGCTCGCTCACACTCTTCTCTTGTGCTGCTCGTTTCCTCCTCTAGCCTCCGAATAGCTAACTCAATCTCTTTGTCCCGCCCTTTCCGCACTTCTTCTTTCAGCTCTCGCTCCCGAGAGAGCAACCACATTTCCTGTACAAAAGTACACCTTGCAGTGAAATATCAATTTTGATTATGCCTTGTAATATATATATATATATAAAATTTACATATAGACAATGTCACTATGGGTTCAATACAGAGGAGTAAGGTTTTAGATTTAGGAGCAAGGTTATTTTGATATCAATCACACACAAACATACTGGAGCAATTCAGAGAGACCAATTAACCTTATGCATGTCATTGGAGTACCGGGACTAAACCCACACAGACACAGGAAGGACACACATACTCCACAGGAATCTAATGCTGGGTTCCAGGATCTCCGGAACGGAGCGACAACCGAGCTAACCACTCGCGTCTCCGGGCCGCCCCTAGTCTCAAGTCTTGCATTCCTGTATAATCTGTCATTTTAGCATCATTTTAAAATATTTATTTTGGAATATAATTTTTGTGAGCAGTATAGCTGCAATATTTTTATTCACGTTATTAAAATAATTGTATTATTATAGTAGCACATTTTGGGTTTACCTCACCTTTAATTGTACTTCCTTTTTATCATTTGCCCCCATCTCACAGGGTCACACACACACACACACAAACACACACAAACACACACCTCCTTTTTCATGTAATTTTCCTCCCACGTCTGTTTCTCAATTTCCAGACGCTCCCTCAGGGCTTTCATTTCCACCTAAACACAAAGGGCCCAAACATAAGACACAGCTATATTCTGCATCCAAAGAACACACAAATGAGCAACACTTAACAAATATTTACTTTGAGTGCTATTGCTGGGCAGGTGTGTCTCAGAAATGTACGAAGCCTTCAGGCTTCAAAAAGAGAACTCTTAACTGTGCACTCTGGCAAGGTTTATACTGGCAGTGAGAAGTAAAATTATATGTAATTGTGCATCGTGCAATACTGTATAATTATAAGAATCTTACTAAACAGGTTTAGAGAATAAAGAAGGTGTGGCACTAGTCTTACCTGGTGACGTCTCTCTTGCTCGTCTCTGCTCTTCTCCATCTCTTCTCTTAATGCTCGATTAGCCAGAGAGCTGTTGTTTTCCAACTGCGTCCTCAGCTCCTCCAGCTCTACATGCTGCCTGTACCACACCATTTCCACTCATTATGCAGATACACATATCCAGAGTGACTCACAACTGATACGGTCTTACGATTCAAGCAACTGTGGGTTAAGGACCTACAAGGACTGAACAGTGGAAACTTGGGAGAGATTTGAACCCTAGTCCCTTTGGTCCACGGTTTAGATGCACACACAACAATACTGTGCAAAGGTTTTAGTCCACCGTTACATTGGATATACCATTGTTATAGCAGTGGTATAATGACCATATATAATGACTTTTCTTTATATAAGTATTTATCTTTATTAGAATACAATAAAGAGAATACAGGGCATTTGTATCCAGTATATATCACTAGGCTACAGTGGCATCTATAGTTGACTCCCCTTACACTTGAACAGTAGCAGCATCTGGCAGTTTCACGAGGATACCGAGGATACATTTTACTTCTAACTACTTCTACGTCTAACCATGAAAAGGTTAAGAATGAAGATTAGCGGGAATGACAAATCCAGGTCATCGTCAATATGTCATATATGGTCATTATACCATTTCTACAACAACAAATCTAATGGTGGCCTAAAACATTTGCACAGAACTGTACATGATGCCTGATTTACATTGTGCACCATAAGAGTAATAATGGATCTGCCTATAGCAATGACATGCTTATTTCAGCTCATATATCATAAAAAAATGACATTAACCAATCTCTGATTCTGACCTTTCAGCCAGCTGTGCAAGCCGTTCCTTTTCCTCAGCCACCTCTTTGTAAAGTCGTCTTCTCTGCTGCTGAAAGGCATTCTCTTCTTCCTGCAGCTGCTTTTCAAACCTAAAACACACAAAAACATACAAGTGTTTAGATAGACCAATCAGCCATAACAGTTAGAACCACTGACAGCAGGACAACAAAACCACACATACAAACATTGTCATTAGGAACTAAATATATCTTCAGTGTTAATGAGAACTAGAAGTCCTGGAAGTGATGACATAGCCCCCACAGAGCCCTGATCTCAACATCATCCAGTCTGCCTGGGATTACACAAAGAGGCCAAAAGTTTGAGCAAGCCTACATCCGGGGAAGATCTATGGTCAGTTGTCTGAAACAGCTTCACTGCCAAGTTCCTTCATAAACTGTGTGTAAGTGTAACTAGAATAGATGCAGCATTGAGAGCAAAGGGCTGTCACACTAAATGTTGATTTGACTGATTTCTCATTTGTTCATTTCTTTTGCATTTCGTTAGTTGACAAAAATAATCTATTTATCCCAACACGTCTGTTTTTAAAAGCATTCTTATTTTAAAAACCTGTGCACAGCTCTGTATATCCTTTTGTAAAGTATTTGCATAATGAATTCAGAACATCAGTTCTCTCTGACATGCATTTATAACAAAACATATCATGCGTACATAACAAAACATTGGCTGACAGCCCGCTGCTGATTCATACGGAGTAGGGATGCCCTCAGAATTAAGAAATTTTAGTCGGGCTAGTGTTATAAGAGCTGCTGCTAACATGCCACAGGACACCATCGGGCGACTTGTGCATTCCATGCCTCGCCTTGGCGGAACGAGCAGTCAGTATTTCTGGACCTGCTGGATATTTCGGATTGTACCTCTGTTTGGCGAGCTCTCTCTCCCTTTGGCACTGTTCGTCTCTCTCTCTCTCCAGCTGCTGTCGAAGCTCCTCTGTCTGTCGGACGTAGCGCTGTGCCGCTCTCTCATCGGCCTGCAACAGCTCGGCCTCGTGCAACACTCTCAGCTTCTTCAGCTCCTGCTTATGCTTGGAGATCAGCTTCTGGATCTCTGGCTCAAGACCTGAACATGCACACACACACCAGGGTATATTAAACAGAAGTCTATCAAAATTAGACACAATGTCAAGTAGCTCTTGAGAACTACAGTTCTCCAGATACAGTTACAGTCATATTATAATATATTATTATTATTATTAATATTATTAATAATATATTATTATATATTATAATAACCCATCAAGCAATAATTAAATAAATGTAATTTTGAGGTTAAACAGACAAACCTGTGATGATGGATTTGTTGTTTTTACATTATATAGAGTGAATTATAATTGAGCCAAGCTGTAGCTCCTCTGACTCAGAGGTTAGAGCCAGCTTCTGGAAACAACAGTTTCTGTTGATCTGGGTGCAAACCTCAAACTTGGTTTGCAGCATGGAGGTCAGGTGGTGTGGTTAAAAGATAATCAGAATGATTACCACCCAGAATAAGAGAAGTTAAATAAGAATTTCCTCTTTGTAATTAGAGTAACGTTTACTACGCTTGGTAGTGGTAGTTTTGAATAAGCACAGAGGCACCACTGTCCACATGAAGATGAAACACTTACTTTGTTAAGAGAGACACTTTAGTCAAATATTTGCAAGAGGATCCCAATGGGCTTAAAGGTTTAATGGATACAGTAAGAGTTCAATACACACATCCATTCCTGTTAAAAAGGTTTACTTTTATTTGCTCTGGTCTGGAAGCTTAAGCTAGTGTTGACCTTTTAACAACGAAGAGTTAATGCTGTAAGCACATTAGTACAAAATATATGTTATAACTGTTCTAGCAGGGGTTATCAAATGGTGGCATAAAGCTAATGCAATGGGGGGCAGCATCAAGGTAAAGTAACAACATTAAACAAAAAGAATTTGTACACTTATGTAAGTGTTGATGTGCTTTTTGGCTGATTTTACACACTTTGGGTAGCCAGTTCATATGTTCTGTTTCAACACACCTTTGACAGTGATCTCCTTGATCTTCTTGGTCTTCTCGTCGATCCATTTCTCTCTACGGACTTTTTCTGAGGCACTCATGAGCTCCTTAAGTTTTTTAATCTCCTGTAGGTCGACAGTGCAAGCAAAGAAAAAAAAGAAAAGAGAGGAAAAAAAAAACAACACTGTGATTAAATATAAGAATTATATGCAATTACATGCAGGGAGTTTCACTTTGTTTATATGGGCAGCTCAAAAAAATGTATAACATATGCTCAGTAAAATAGCTTAAATAAACCCAATGATTACTGGCTACAAAAACTGGTGTAAAAAAGAATTTCTCAGAGGAACATTCAACAAATAAGCAACAACAAATAAAAAAGGTCAACGGGGTCCATAAAAACATGAAATAAAATGGAAAAAACAGTGACGGGGCCATAAAAGCCCTTTTATTAACAATTTGTACGTCTTAAACTAGGAGAGAGAAAAGGAACAAGCAAATTAAAAAGGGTGGATGCTGGTTTGAGTCACATCACTGCTCATTTCCAGTTCAGTTCCAGTTTCACGTCACTTGTGGAGTTTTAGGCAGTGTTCTTTCCATCATTAAATGAACTAAATATACAATTTTCCACCCAGTCCAAGGTCTTGAGGAGCAGGCGCCTACTGGCAACACAGGGTGAAAGGCAAGACCCAAGAGAAAAAAAAACTGACTGAACACATTTTCGGTATGTGGGAGGAAACCAGAGTATCGGGTGTAAACCCACACCCACACCACCTGGAGAACATGCAAACTGTCCGGGCCATTAATCAAACCAGGGTCCTCTGGAGCTGTGAGGAGTCAGTGCTATTGACATGTGCCATTGTGCTGCCCAAAAATAAACTAACAAAATCCAGATGTGTAGGAGTCACCTCCACCCTGGAACCTCCTATTTATTTAATTAAGGCCAAACTTCCCAGGCACAGATATTTTAATCATTAACTACATGAACAATCAATAAAACGGAATGGATGATCATAAAACTCACAAAAGCTGAAACTGTGACACTTTTTATTGTTATGTGGCACAATATATATATAGGGGTTGTAAAGTAACTAGATAATAGGTTTGTTTAAACAGTTTCAGCATTTTAAATCAGATTACGGCTCAAAAACATGTTTTTAAAAGGTTATCTAATGCTCGGCTGGTTAATTTCCAACTGAACTTAATGCTTACATCTGCCAAAAAAAACCTGGGACAGCAGCTAGCTGTATCCACAACAACCTTTATATTTATGACGTTTGCCAAATTGGAATAAAATGCCAAAATTAGTAAATTAATAGTTGATTTAAGCGGTTACAGTCTGTGTGCCAGCATTATATATTTGACTGCCTTTATAAAACTCAAGCATTTTATGGAGTTTAAGATGCTCACAAAATGGGGCACATTCTACTTTGTTACTCTGAAAGAGTCCACCAGATACCCTAAATAACCCTAATCGATTGAATCTTGAAATTTGTAATGAATGGAAACTTCAGGGACATATGAAGCACTAAAGTGACTGTATGATGACTAATAGCCAAGGTTAGAAATGGAAACACAAACATTACCTCACACATGGGACCCAGAATTTGCCACACCTAGAGCAAGAAGAAGAGACACAAACGGAGAGGCAGAGGAGATGCCAACACAGAAGGGAAAAGAGAACACGGTTAAAGAAAGAAAAAGCCGTGCTAAAAGCAAGCACATGCACTTCCCAGCCATTCACATCAACACACACATTCAGGCCTTCATATCTAAGGTTACACACAAGAGAAATAAGCAGAAGTTAACGCTGAAGAGGAAAAGTGCAAGCATGTATAACAGCTCTGACTTCTCACTACTAAAACACAATATAATCATTTTCAGTACAGGATCTAAAGTCAAACTGGGCTACATCTTCCCATGTCATTCTCAGTGTGTGATGCCAGCATTCGAACAGATTACAACAGGCAAGCAAGCCCTCTGGTGTCACCAAACTGCCAAAACTCGAAGTCCTCATTAAAATGCACTCCGAACTAGTGTGGCATCTCAGGAGTGTGATGATAAAAATCAGATTCTGAGTGAGTTACCAGTGTGCTCACCAGTTCATGCTGCTCTTGCATCTGGTTGATCTTTTTCGTGTATTTCTGATCGACCTGTTTGAGCTCAGTCACCACTCCCTCGCATCGTTCGCTCAGGACCTTCTTATCATCAATCAGCTGTGGGCAACAAAACCAGTTTCGAACCATAACCTGAATACTTTCCAAAACACTCTGAATTTAATCATTCAACAAACATTAAAGTAGGGACTTTCACAAGTTTCCCACTGATGTTAAGTAGAAAGTATAAACGTAAATACTATCAATAATAATTAAATAAACATTACTTGAAAATCACATATCACCGTAACTGTATGGTCAAATTTTATATGTACACATGTTGGCATATTAGTAGTTTTCTTAAACTGAATTGCTTTGAAGGAGTAAACAAATGCTGAGTTAAAGCATTAATCAGCACCAACACTTATTCATTCACATTCTGATCCACTTAATCCTGGACAAGGTTATTGGAGAGTCAGTGCCTAGCCAAGGGCATAGAGTGCAAGGCAGGACAGTGCCAAGCCATCGTTATAATATTGTGTTATTATTGATGCCAGTTTAAACTTTCATGGACAATTTAATCCAGGACTATACATAGCTTTCCAGGTACCTGGTCTATAAAAGCCAGGTGTCGCTGGATCGTAGCTTCGTATTGTTGTTTCTGAAGCTGGAAGTTGTGACTGAGCTCCTTTTCAGTCTCCTTCATGTGATGGCGTGTCAACTCTCTCTGCTGCGTCTGCAGGACACAAGACCACATTTCGACCAACCGTTCTGTTCAGATGTTGCGATCGAATTTTCAACAGCTATATAGACACTCATAGATCAACATTCAGAAAGACCATTACTGTCCAGTGTGTGTGTGCGTGTGTGTGTGTTTGAGTGTGTGTGATTTTACCAGTGCAGTCTGTAGCATATTGACAGTGCGTTTCTTCTCCTCTAACTCCAGCTTGAGTCTCATCATGGAGCCCGTGACCTCAGCAGCAGTAGCAGAGGCATGATCCACAGCAGCCAACTCCTCCTCAGATAGCAGCACCTATAAACACAAGACATACACCGTGTTAAACAACATAAACTCTTCAATCACACACTGTGTTCTAAAGGTGCTTCGATTGTGTACATGTTGCTTTCATAGGAAATAAATGGCAGCACATTACTCAGAGTTTTGCTAGTTTGAATGCAGGGTCAGTGCTGAATCTGAAGCTATTAAGTACTTCTCTGTGTGATCCAGAGGTGACTGAACGTGGCCGCTCCTGCTCTGACTTCTCCATCTCGTCCAGGAAGCTCATTATGCTCTGCAGCTTGGCTTCGGACAGCAGCGCGCCCCCGTCCAATAAGGCAGGGCTCTGGCTGAGCTGACCGTGCCGCTCCAAATTATCTGTGGTAAGAGAGATGGAGGCACCCTCCTGAGAAAAGGTAGAGATGCAAAGATAGGTGAGAATAATACAATCATTTTGTGCATCGTTAGTTTGCTGTATAAGTTAAGCTTACATCAGCATCAATGGCTATTTTGGAATTGCTATTATGGCTATTATGAGATATTAAATTATAAGCAGTATAATATGAAACATTCACACTGGTAACTAATTTGAGCAATCATGCTGAATGGACATGCAAACGTCAGGTGGGGACAGGACCAAGGATGTGGAGCTATGCGGCAACTGGGATTACTGCCCGTTCGTTCGTTTGTTGAGAACTTGAGAGCATGGATAACAAGACGACAGAGCTGGTGACTGAATATAAAATCCTCACAAGTTATATGGTACTGGTTTGGATTTTACATAACAGACATAACTCTTCTTTACCTTTTTCTAAAATATTTTACCAAAATATGTAAAGATAAGATCTGTTGACAACAATGAACAAGCTCAACCACATCAGATGTAGTACTAACCAACAACATTGAAAAAGGCTCCTAAAGGCTCACTGATGCTGTGACATTTTACAAAAATATACAGTATTTCACTTCTATAAACAGTTTTTCCTCATATCAAAATAAAGTCTGTTTTAATTTACACTCATCATATATAGTCAAGATGCACTGGAGAACCACATTTGGACACATGCACATCAAAAGTATTAAGACACCTTATAATCATTGAATTCAAGTGTTTAATTCAGCCCCTTTGCCATGTATAGAAAATTAAGCAGCTAGCTATGTAGGTCTGTCTTTACGAACATTACACTTTTACATTTAACTGTATGCTTCCACCTTTGTTGGAGTAGTTTGGAGAAGGGTGCTTTCTCTACCAGCATGATTGTATTTCTCAATGTTTCTACACTTATTGTCCACGTTATCATTTCCACTTACCATATATACTGCTCACAGAAAATAGGGGATTCTTCAAAATTAAACCTCTTGTAATTACATATCAATGTGCAATCCAACAATTATGAAAAGCAAATATCCATATCACCCACTTGTGAACTAGTGCATACCCACCTCATCAATCCAGGCATATTTGTCCTTCCTGCAGCCCTTGGCTTCAGACAGTCTCTCTGGCTCCTCCTCCAAAAGTTTGAGGGAGTCCAACAGGTCATGGATTGTGGTTTTAGACTGAGCTCTGCTCGATGGTGCCCCCTGTCTCTGGTCCTCTACACTTACAGACCTCTTGAAAATCTCCTAAGCAAATTATAGCCAACCTTGATTAGAATGTGTTTTTTTCTTTCAAAACATTTGAGCATATGGAAAGCAAAGCATCCTCTATTGAGACTACATGACAGCTGTTTTGGAAATATAGGTTCCCTGTATTTTTCACCAGGTTTTAGTATTTAAAAGACATAATCTTCTGCAAATTATCTCTTGAAGAGAGAAGCTTATAATTCTGTATGTTGTCTCTGATAAAGCTTCGTAAATTACCTGAGAGGACTGAGAGCCTCTTCGTGATGACACAACAGGAGATGCTGCCCTAAGCTGTGTAATATCTTCCATTTCATTCACCAAATTCACATTGGAATCTGTGCACAGACATTTCACCTTGTAACTTTCAAACCAATGAGTCTTGGAGCTTCGAAAAAACACAAACCTATCACTAAAAAAAATAATACATTTTCTGTCAAATGCTTTTCATTAAAACTGAAACAATACGTAATCGATGTCTGCTTATAACTGTGGTTATGTTAAAAACCTTTTTTTATTTAACACATTTTACATGCTGATAAGCAAACGCATTGAGCGAGGGTCCTACGGGGTACCAGGTACCTGTGTTCTTGGCCTTGGTGGCAGTAGGAGAGGTTGGTAAACTCTGGGCAAGTTTCTTACGGCCCACTTTTCCTGCTTTCTGCAGAGCTTCTAGTTCCTCCTCTGCAATTTGCTGAACTTCAGTAGCCCTCAAAGCCCTCTTCTGCTGTAGCTCCTGTCAACCAAACGCGCACACACACAAAGCAAAGAGATACACAAAACAAACACCCCACCCGACACACACACACACAAAACAAAGACACAATTCAACAACTCCCAAGCACAACAAAGATACACACACATTACTATGCTTAGTAAACATTTAATATCTGCATTATGTTGACTGAAATGTAGTTTGCACATAGTGTTTTATCTTAAACAATACCATTAATTAAAACTAAAACTCTACTGTGCAACACAGTAATTTTTACCTGTGGGTGTTCTATAAAATTTTAACAAAACACTGATAATCAAAGAAAGTAGAACGATACATGTGCTACATGTTATACCAAGTGAATGGACACTGAGTTTTGACCCAGTGGTTCCCAAACTTTTTTTCCTGTGCCCCCCTTATAGAAATAACAATATCTGAGCACCCACCACCAACTCCACCACACAAATGTACACAACTGGCCTGACCAGTAAGACACATTTGACTGTGTGTAAGGAAAGGAAGGTCAGTGATGGTACATATCGGCAGCTGAAAACATGGATATGGATGTGGATGAATGTTGTTCACACATCAATGTGTTTTCTGTGCTCTTGATGGATACGCCTGGCCTACAGCACTCTTTTAGCAGTCGAGTAGGCCATCACATCGCAGGGCATATTGACAAAGGAATTTAACATTACATATTGGACATCAGAGAAAAAAAATAGAATAACAGAACAAATTCAGTAGGTCAGCCATTTCTTTTTTACTGTATTTGAGTGGATCTTAAAGGAAACCAGCATGATACTGCTAAATACGAGGTGGTAGCTGAAAGAAGGTCTACAAGTTTTGGCTTGTACAATTGTGTGTAGTTCTGCTTAAGAGGCATAACACCCGGAATTCTTCAACAGGGGAATGTCAGTCAAGCTTATAATGTGGGACGATGAGCAGCATTTTACCATATTACCACTGGTTTTAAACGTTGGATTTTCACACAATGTCAAACTGAAGTTTCATGTCAGTTATTGAGTACTGTGGAGGACCCAGTCATACCTGGATTGCAGTGAGTCTGGCCAGACGGGCCTTCTCCTCTCTGATGCGTTTCCTGTCCTCCTCTTTTTTCTTCTGTGATTTCGCAGTCCGTTCTTCCTCCTGCTGCTGTTCTTTTTCCTTGTGATTAAATTACTTAAAATATTATAAATCTCACGGATGCAACAAATACCTTTATACCTTATTACCAAACTAGGTAAGAGGTGATAACCCTGTACCTTCTTTTTGGAAGTCAGCAGCTGCCTGACAGCAGCATCACTGGCTTTTCTCCTGCTCATATGACGACGGTACCAGCGTTGGATAATAACCACTGCATGACTGACCTGCTGGATATACCTGATAAAACAATGATATTTATTCAAAACTAAAGCTTGAGTATATTTGATGTACTGGGTGATCACAGTAGAATTACCAAATAATACCAAAGCATCTATGGTGGAAGTACAACGATCTAAAGTGTGCATCACTTCATGATACTGAGTTTACAAGTCGATTTGATAACTTTTTTTATTTATGAAGTGTAAAAAATGGTGTTTTAAAAATGGGGTGGCGATATGGTAAAAATATCACATTATAATATTTAACTAGATTTTCACGATACGCAATACATTTGATCGCAGACAAAATGCTTCAGTATTAACGGACTCTTGAAACTATTATTCATACTTAGCAAAGGGATTTTTATTTAAAATGGTTAAATGGGATTGCAGTTTGCCGGTGTAATTTATACACTGATGATATTGCTGATATGCTCAGAAAAGCATGTTGTCTTTCATGATAACGAAATTTATCACAGCACGATGAAGTATTTTCATATTGCCCACCCATATTCACAAATGCAACTAGCAATTAGCATTAGCTAAAGTAATACACAGTACGCACGCGACATCGTCAAGCTTCAGAACGCGCATGGTGTCAATTTAAAATAATACATACTTCTCTTATATACAATTTTTAGCAAAATATTTAGTCTCCTGCAATTAAAGAAATTAGACGAAGCTTTAAATAATATTGCAGAATGACGCATGACGAAAATGCAATTGCATTCGATGGCATAATAAACAAAGCACATCACAATGACAATCTCTACGCTGCATATTGTGACACTGCTGATAACATCTATGATCTCAGGTGTAAACTCCCAGGACTGCCGGACAGGAAAGCCATGTCTGGGTGTGCGATCAAGACATTTGAACTCCTTAATTGTACTTGCAGGACTATCAGGTTAAGCCATGAACCGAATGAGGAGGAATTATGAATGCAATAACCAATATTTAATTAAGCTACATAATGTTCTTACAATGTTCATAAATGTTCTCAAAACACACACAGCTCACTAAGATACTACAGCCTACAAAAATCATAAACACAGCCAAATCCACCTGATAAACTAAAAGAATCAATTTAACCCCAACCCTATTGCCTGGACACTATTTGGAACCATTTGTACTCCCATCTGATTGATATGTGCGACCTGGTTTACACTATACCCACACACAGAGACGCCTCATTACTAGTCAGCCATCATTAAATCAGGCTTTTTGATCTTGTAACTTTGGCAATGCCCATTTGATCCCCTATCATGAGGTTTGAGGTTTAAGTGATAGGGTCAACTTTAAATGGACTTAATCACAACACAGATGCTTAGGCTGTACTATAAAAGAATTTGTCAGATGAAAAAATGTCCATTACTAATGAAACAGCTGCAGTGGCTGGAGGCAAGAGGACTAACCCTAGATTCCAGCACTGGGCAGGGCTTGCAAGATCGGGTAAAGATTGGTCTGATTGATCTGGTTATGGGGCCCTGTGTTGGACAGTAAATTATGGGAAAGGCTCAGGATGGCCCACAGAACGTACCCAGACAAGCAAGGTCCAAAAATGTAAAATATGCTACCCCTTTCATGAACAAAATAAAATTAAAAAGAAATATATCATTGGGAAAGCATGCTGCAGAAACTTCTCAGGCCTGTCCCAGGCATGTCACCATCAGTACTGACAAACCTGCAGTTTACTGGTTATGTAAGAATAAGAAGCCTCCACCAGTGACATCAAAAAACAACACTAAAGATATTTATCTAGTTCAGGACTCACCTCTCCGCCTCCTCTTCTGTGACCTCTCGTATACTGGTGCCACGAGGGCTACGAGGGCTACAGGAGCTGGAATTGTTGTTATTGGAGCCTGATGAGGCAATCGAGAAGTTTTTCTGAGACTTGGTGAGGGAGCTGCTTTCTACAGTCCCCTCATCATTCACCGTGGCTTTGATTATGTTACTAATAACACACGACAAAGAGAAGAACAAAAGAATGAGTCGACCAATGGTCAGCGGCACCTGTTTAAGATCTATAGCTCTGCTAACTGGTCAAAACCATAAATAAGATGTCCATACTTGAAGCAGGGTTTCTGATTGGAGCTCTTTGGAGTAAGGGGTTTGTCTGAGTGGTTGTTGTGAAGCATGGTTGTCACAGAGTTACCCACAGCTCCTTTATTACTCCTAACAGAAACATTTGAAACACGTGGTTCACATAAACATGACGGGGGAAAAAAGAAACGTGTACATAGTACGACATATTTTAAAAGATGCTAAACCATGAACTATTATTACTCAGAATACCAAGGGTAAAAAAAATAAATAAATAAAGGGCCCCTTTTTCCATTGTCTCCCTCCTAAAATTATATTGCAAATACAGGGATCATTTCCAACCAAAGACCATCATGTAACCATTGCAAATATAATGATCTATATGATGTTATTATACAGTGAAGTTCAAGACCAAGTGTTCAAAAAATAATCCATGGAACCAAAACATGACCAGTCTGAGCTACCATTTCTGCTCCGCACCTGTTTAGAGAGACTGTCTGTTGAGGATTCCAGCTTAGAAGTAACAAAAAAAGAGGAACTGATTCGTCAAGCATAGATCAAAGATCTATGATCTCTCCAGATGAAAGAATTTGTCAAATTAAACTGAGCAATTGGGCTTGGAAATTCCATATATAAAATCATGAAATAAGAAATGGTATTGACGGGCCACCCACCGGTTGTTAGCAGTGAAGTTATCAGCCAGGGAGGTGCTGGAGTCCCTCTTCTTCAGGCCAGTGGGGGAATCCATGCTGCAGGTGCTGCGGGAGCTGGAGGGCAGAGGGAAAGCCCGGGCCTGGTCGTCCTAAAACAGTCATGCACATATTTTAACACTGTGTGGTCTCATCCAAACATTAAACCATCAGCTCAACATTATTATAAACAGAAGGTATTTTAACTCCATTCACAACGTTAATGAAACGTTAATCACAACGAGACGTTAATAAAAGTAAGCAAAAACAATTAAGATGTTGTAATGAAAGAATTAAAGCTTTAAAAGCTAAATTAAATGTATCCATGAGATTACAACAGCAGAGCAATGGACGATAAATAAGGAGCAGCGTATGACTTAGATGTACCAAAATATTCCATGTTTTGCGATCTGGGGTGACCTTAGTGAGACTGGCTAGTTTCCGCCGACCATCAGTGCTGCTGTCAAATAGAGCCATGAAATCCTCTGTGGTATGATCCTCACTGAAAGAGAGCGGCATATGCATAAAAATGAGCACCATTGGATAAAGTAAAAAAAAAAATTTGTAAAATTAATATGGCAAATAACGGCACATCTACTTACTTGCTTACTTA
This sequence comes from Parotocinclus haroldoi, assembly GCA_034779995.1. Classification (NCBI taxonomy): domain Eukaryota; kingdom Metazoa; phylum Chordata; class Actinopteri; order Siluriformes; family Loricariidae; genus Parotocinclus; species Parotocinclus haroldoi. The sequence goes on along the minus strand of JAUZST010067731.1, from coordinate 3,503 downwards.
TGTATGTACTTACAGCGCATATATATATATATATATATACACACACACACACACGCACACGCACACGCACACGCACACGCACACGCACACGCGCGCACGCTCAAAAATTGATTTAGATATATATTTTTTTGAATCCTTTTTTTTTTTTTTTACTTCAAGTACATTAGTAGCATGTGATTTCTTACTTCTACTTGAGTAATCTATAAGCCATACTTTTTACTTTTCATAAAATATTTTCAATCAGATTAGTAGTACCTTAGGTTAAGAGTTTGTGTATTCCTGTCACCTCTGCATGATTACCATAGCCCAATGCCAAATTAAGCTTTTCATCTAGTCATTTAGCAGATGTTCTTTTACAGATCCATATATCGGACAAGCAACAGCAGTTTGGCAGCGTGGGGCTTGAACCCTATATGTTCTGTTCATCCACAGGTTCAAAATATGCAGGCTGACAGACTGTAATGACTGTAATGTCAGCATGGAGCCAAATACAAACATTATCAACAAGTTACCATTCTCTTCATAATGAACTGAGAGTACCTGTGATAAGAGCTGTACCTGCAGGGATTCTGTTACAACAAACCTAACATCCGGAGTATGGCAGGGTATGTATATCAGATGATACCAGTTTTTACTTTTTTTCCCTCCCATTGACAGCTTTGTAAGGACAGCTGCAGTTGGCTTCTGCTTAGGAATGTGTTTTGGGAGATTTTTAAAAGAGACAGATGCCTTTGGGAAATGCAAACGATGCACACTGGCATATGGCCATTGCACCCACAAATGACATGGAATATCCAGAATGACCAAATCAGGGAGATGCTGCTAGTCTTGACGTTTGACCCAAGTCCCTGTCGGTGAGCACACCAAACCGCCATCTGGCTCAAAGAAAAGCAGGCACATTCCATCAAGACTGAGCTAGGCAAGGTCATGGAACGAGTTATTCAGGAGAGTTGGTTCACCATTTCCAATTCTCTATAGAGTCTGAGTAGGTTAATGGGGAGGGGGTCGTCAGGCAGCTGCTGGTCAATAAGCTGCACACTTCTCCTTTCACTGAAGGCTCATTCAGAGAAACCAGAGAGGCATCCTTGTCTCTCCTACCCCCTTTAGGACAAAGCCACCCCTGCTGCCCTCCCTGGTGCAGCCGTCCACTCACAATAGGCATTGTCACCAGACAAAAAGATAAATCTCTCAAATGCAAGCTGCTGCTTCACTGTGCAGCACAAACCCCAAATGCTCAGAAGTGGCCTAACAATAGCTAGCATCACACACGCCACACTGATAGGGACATGTCTCAGATCCTTCACATCTACTATGAAATCTTAGAGTAGTGTTAAGCAAAGCACATGGTTCGTGGGAAAGGTTTAATAAAATTTATTAACGCAGGTGGAATTTGAACCTGAGCATTCAGTGACTGTTAAAAAAAAGCCATCCCAAGTCAGCAAAAGTAGCCCGATGAACTTACAGTACTGTGCAAAAGTCTTAGGTCACCGTTAGATGAGATTGTTTCAGCAACAGTTATTTATCAGAATAGTTATTGTAATGCACCACAAAATACAGGACATTGGTATACAGTATTAAAAAAATGCTGGCAAGCATTTAAAATGAACTCCCCTTACACTAGCAATAGCAGAATCTAGCAGTTTCATCAGGATGCCAGGTGACCCTTCTACAGCCAAAGAAAGCTTGATTAGATATGGTCATTTTGGAATGGTAGCAGCCAAAAAAATCACTTTAGTCCTAAGGGGAACAGGGTGAAGTGGCTAAAAAGCTCAGAAAGATAAGAATGAAGACCAGTGGTAAAGACTACAGTGGCGTGATGAATCCAATAAATTTGTGAGTTCCATCATCGACAAATATGTTATATATTGTCATTATACCATTGTTAAAACAACAAATCGAATGGTACACCAAGACTTTACTGTATTTTAGTGGGTTCCTTCTCTTCAGTGAGTGTGTTTCATTGGGAATTTGCCGCCCCGATAGTGTATTTGACATCATAAGTTAGACACCTGAGCTTCTGAACTGGTTGTAAAAAAATATGACCGAACACACAGCTCATTAACATAACCAATGCTCTGCTAAATGACTGTTCTTCCATGTAGACCAACAAACCAATGGCAGACATTTCCACACAACTCGAGTGATGTTTTGTACCTGAAGCTACCGTTGGTCTGCTGGTTCACTTGTGTAGTGCTGTTTGATCGCCGCAGGTTCTTAATGGCACGAGAACTCCCAAAGCCGGCATCAACCTGACAACAGCAAGGAGCAGGCGACCATTTAAAGATTATTGCTTCAGGCCTACGTGCTAAAATATGTGCAATAGTATATTACACTACACTTCCACAGGGCAGATTTCTATGGAGGTTTTTCCATGTAACTAAACAGATAGGCAATTCCTCTTCAACTTGGTGTCATGTTAAAAATGTAACATTATTAGTTAAATATAGTGCACACTGACACGCATTCAATTACACTACATTTATCAATTAGGCAGATGGTTTAACTACAGTTCAGGTCTGAACACCTAAATAATCAGTCAGTGGAAGAACTAAATGCATGAAATGTTTTGTTAGCTGACACACCTGTGTGTTGCGTTTGCCCCGTCCATCGCTGGCCACTGACACTGATATGGAGCGGCAAAAGTGTTTTCCTGGTGAGGCACTTCCGGGTCTGCGGCCCATGGACAGCTGAGACCCACTCAAGCTCAAATCTGCCACGTCGCCAGCCGGTCCAGACTGGATGGACGTGGGACTGCGAGTAGTGTGCATCTTGCATAAGCCTGTAAAGAAAACAGAAAACAATAACTAATAACTAAGTAATAGCGACCTAGATAGACACTGTCTAATGTCAGATACTGATTATACAGCAGTACAAATGAACCACTATTGTATGAATTACTGTGTCGTAGAACTCCAATATACACTACACAAACAAGAGTTTGTAGACGCCCCCCAAAACACATCCAAAACATTTGTTAGTAGTATAGAGTTTGCTTGCCACCTTTGCTTCTACAACAGCCTTTGTTCTTCTAGCTTGCTTTCTACTAGATTTTGGAACATGACTGTGAGGGCTGATCTGAGACGATAAATCCTAGTTCACTTTTTTGCTCTGCCATGCAGCAAAAGGTGGCCCTTGAGCAATGCCCTTAATCCAGAACTCTTCAGTTCAACTGAAAGTCATAACGAACATTTAGATGATGCTCTTGACCAAGACCGACTTACAACTAATACAATCTTACAATGCACAATACAAGCAAATCTTGTTGAATGAGAGGTAGCAGTGGACTTCTGTCTCCAACATTGCCCCACCACAAGTGACTCTGGATAAAACTGTATATCCACTGCTCACAAAAATTAGGGTCTGCATATATAGCATATTTAATGTTTTTATATAAAATAACCCTGGTGGTCCTGCGCCTTAATTGAACAATAGTTTATAATGTACAACACACAAAAAATAGTGTGTGTGTGTGTATATATATATATATATATACACACAATATA
>JAUZST010067720.1:0-22226 GCA_034779995.1 Parotocinclus haroldoi | reverse complement strand
TATATATAGTTCTGGTTATAGTGAGATACAAAGGTAAATGGCTTAATGGACTGATTTTGTCTGAGACAAACCCATTCTTGTGGACCACAGGAGTGATTAATCTCACATTAGCCTCTTAACTGATAAAACTACACAACATGCCAACAGGTAAATGGTATACGCTCACAATGATCCATCCAATAAGGTCTGAGAAATGTGTTTATAAGGTTGTTGCAATAGACTGATGAAAAGAAAAGACCCAGTTTCAGCACCAGGATGCCCCTGTGCATTGCCAAGTCTGATGTTGAAAATTGAGGTCTTGACCTTACCCCCATTTTACAGCACCGGGCCTGAAAAGTGTAAATCATGTGTGAATAGTGAATAGAAAAAGTGAATGCTGTTAAAGCAGCAAAAAGGGATCAACTCATCTGACTCCAGTTATATTAGATGTAGTAGATTATGTTGGGCTGGAATGGATCAGGGGTCATTTCCAGTTTAGTCAAAGCTATAGGTATATGATGCAATGAAAGATGGGATCATTGTGCTAAAAGATGTACAGTGTGACTTCCATCAATGCCAAAGTTCATGAGCCATAAACCAATAGAGATGCCCAGCGTTATACAGGGCTAGCCCTGGACAATTCAAGGAACTCAAATAGAGGAACAAGAGAGAGGAAAAGAGATTCCCCTACAGAGGTAAACACACAAAAAGACCCAACCATGGGACCAAGGGGTCAAGATAAAAACCCAAAGTCAAAGATGGTGGGTTGGAACCCGGAATTAAGGAAAGCTACTACAAAACCAACTGTTTGTTCAGTATTGTATTTATATATACTATTGTCCTATATTCTTTGTTTTATATACTCTTCATAATATTATATAACCTTTAATTTATCAGCGCCCATACAATTATATTCTATTTTATTTAAATATGTCATACTTTTATTTTTTTATTGAGCTTCTTCTCATTTAAACTGTTACCACAAACTTATTTATTAGGCCGTTTTATTTCTTCCATATATGATCTAACCCCCAAGGACGTTGGACCCTTTTTTGAATCTCGGTTCCCCCAAAATGTCTTCCTTGTAACATTTAGGGAGTTTAGGCTGTGGGTCTAGATATTTGTAAAGATGCTTTGCGACAATGTTCCATTGTTAAAATACTTACATGAATAAATATACTGACTTAATCAAGTGGTTCCATACCTTCTGCTCACTATAAGGGTATACAACGCTATACAATCTCATAGGTGCACCTTGCCTTCACGAAAGACAACCCCCAAAGCATGGTGATTCAGTTGGATGAGTCACCCTGGTTCATATCCCACCTCTGGCAAGACCATATCTGTTATTGTGTTCGGCTTTCCAGGGGAATCCCACTTCCTTCAGGTCTCTGGAGTTCTTCAGGCCCACCATGCCCAATTCACCTCTTGGTTGATCATCTAGATAGGCATCAGCATGCAGAGGAAACGCTGAATTTGCGTAAGTGCCACAAAGATACAATTCCACCAAATACAGTATATCCGTACATATAGAGGGTTTCTGAACGCTTTCCTTTTTTATTTGAACATGCAATTATGTTTGTTCCAGTCTGCAATCAGACAAATGATTACCCCACTTTCTTACAGATCCCCTAATTAGCTTAGGAGAAATTAATTTACATTTACAGCATTTAGCAGAGGCTCTTATTCACAGTGACTTACAGTTGATCCAGTCTTACAGTCCAAGCAATTGTGGGTTAAGGGCCTTCCTTAAGGACCCAACAGTGACAGCTTGGAAGAGGTGGGGTTTGAACCCTGAACCGTCTGGTCCATAGTCCAGTATCTTATCCTCTAGGCTACCACAGTCCCACTAATAAGTCTTCAGCATGCAATGTAAAGCTGATAACGTTATTGTATTTTGGAAGCACTATTTACATTCCTCATGAAGTAACACGATATACAGTTTAAATAAGGTCAGCATAGCGTGCAACCACACATGCTCTGTCTCACACATACACTCATTCAGTCACAAGCCAGCCAGCATAGCTCATCATAGCACACGTTCTAGAGAAGCCACATACTCATTCATTTATGCCCTCTCACACACACAAACCAAATGATTAATAATATTATTGATGGCTATGTGTGGATCCACTGTGGCTTGAGCTGTTGATGGTTAAGGGCCTGTCTTGATGGCCCAAAATGGATCAAACTCAGAGCTTCAGAGCGTTAGGGTCAGAGCATTTGCTGCCCGTGTGCACCTGCTATATAAAACTGGAAAGTATCTACTAAGGATTCTGCATAACATTGCAATGTTCTTTCACACCACCTGTCAACAAACACAAATTGGTCTTTGGTCTATTATTGAGAAGACTTTCCATTGACATAAAGTTACCCTAGCACGCTAATACCACACTCGCAGTTCATTCTTAACCTTAGTAACCTAGTGAAGCAAAGGTTTTTAGCTTTTGGTTTTTCAAAATAAGGCTGCAGTAAAAGATGGAAGCAAAATGGAGACCTTATGCTGGTAAAAAACATGTCTGATTTTGCACAATACCAGTGTTTGTTTGAATGTCACTCTGATTTAGGTGTAAAATTCTGCCCACATTGTGCCGCTAGCTGTTCACATCTGTCTCATTCATTTTTGATTACCTCTTACCTCACACCCCCCCCCCCCCCCCCCACCCCACCTCACCAACTCTTTATCTGTTCTGGGCAACATACAAACTGTAACGCTCAGTTCAGGGCTCGTGATCTAATTGGCACAGCTCGGGGCTGCAATCACGCTTTTCCAGAGGCTTCCTGTCTTTACTGGTGTCTCTGTCAGATATCTAGCGATAATTTAACCAGCTTACCAAGTCATCCTGTTCTGTTTATCACTTAGCAGTGGGTGTCCCATTAAAATGGACTGTCTTCTTGCAATTATTTCAGTGATATTGCAGTGCAGTTTCACGCATTTCAAATCTTCACCATCTAATGATGTGCAAGATCTTAACTTGATGGACAGTCCCGATGGCAGGTGTGTGCACATTTTTCAAACAAGCATTTCGGTCTGTTACTGTTGTACGAAATATGAGTTTTAAAAGTCTCATTAGAGTCTCGTTATCACATGCGGTACCCCAGTCTTCAAACTAGAATTATAAACTGTTCGTGGTCATTAGAAAATATGCCTAACACGCAACTTTACCTGAACATGAATTGTATATGTTTAATCGTGGCTTTAGACATTCTTCTTATTCTTAAAGGTTAATGTGCAGTGTGTTTACTTGCATTTATAATCAGATTTTGTTAGTAATCAGGTAATGGGAAATCTCTGGGTTTACATGATTCAGGCAATAATTTAATTTCTCATTCAATCATTCAATAATCTTACAGAAGGATGGACAGTAATTATTCCATCATGAATAATTAACTGATCAAACAATTCATTTTTTCGAGCAAAATAAATGCCTGTCAGAGTTTCCCCAAAAGTATTTAGTAGCTGTTGCGTGCATTAATAGCATTCAATTTTAAGGTTGCCAGGTTCTAAGCAGCAAGGTCTATGGAAATAAGCCCAAAAGAAAATAGGATTTTCAGAATAACAGAACTGTGCAAACGTGATTGCCTCACTATATCTTTAACCTGAGTCTGAGTTGAGAAAGGGCCCTGCTGAATTGAAAGACATTTTACTTAGTTCCAGTGCCCAGGAAAAGTAACAGTTGGACCCCCAACTGTTCATCTATCAATGATCATCACCATGATCTACCTGTTTGCTCTCGGCTGGAGACCATGGGGCCACAGAACTTATTCTCTCCCAAATATCTCTCCCAACTTTATATTGGCTGCTTTCCTCTTGACGTGATATTTCAGGTACAACTCTACACCGTGACAAAAGTTCTTCGATTATACAGTTGCTGTAGGGTGCAGGAGTTTTTGGAGAGAGAATTTGAGGTGAACTCAAAAAAGAAGTCTCTTTAAGCTCCAGTCATCATCCAAGGTGAAAACACTGATGACCTACAAATACCTGGGTGCCCACATGAGTGATAAGCTGGGACTGGGAGCGAATGTGAAAAGCCTGTACAGGAGGCTGTACTTGCCTATCAATCACGTCTGACTGCATGAATGAGCATGTGTTTTGAGGGGTTAAGTACATCAACAAATTGATAGTCCAAGGTTAGCCATTGAATTTCACCAAAAAGAAAAACATTGTGACTATATTTTTAACAGTTAGGCACAAGGCACTGCAACTAAATGATTCCATAAGTGTTGATCAGTCGTGCACATCAGCTGTTAGAAAGTTTAGTCCACTTCTCCTTACAGAACAGATACAACTCTGAGATGCTGGTGAGTTTCCTCATATTGACTTCTTCCAAAACATTAACTTTAGTCTTCTTTAAGCATTTTTGAGGATGGGCTTAGGGCCGTTATCTTGGGCTGTTGTATGAACCCATTTTTATGGACAGGTGTCCTGACATTTTCCTTGTCAACTTACAATCCAAGTTGACAAGTTGGTTTTCCCAAGTGCAGAAGAACACGTGAAACGATACGGTACTACCGCCACAATGTTTCACACATGGAATTAGGTTCTGATTATTATTATTATTAGGTTCTTAATTTAAACCAATGTTGCAGGCTATGACATGCCTTGTTTTTTAGTGATCTTTATTGGTCAACCAAGTAGCGATGTTTGTACATAATCCAAACTCTTTAGAGATGATTTTGTAAAATTCTCCAGCCCACTAAGCGTGAAAAACTCTTTGGCTGCAGTGCTCAGAAACTTCATACTTGTTTCTTCATACCATAATGCATTTTCACAAATGTGCTTTGAAGATCAAGCTCTGTTAGATCCCTGTTCTAGAAATACAGTAGCGCAATAACAAACATGAAAACATCTGACTCTAATTTCACATAATATCATCACTCACTGATATGAATCAATGTTCAACGTCCCCAATACATAAATGACCAAGTATAATATTTTGGTCTCACATGTTTATCTTTATCCACATTTAGGAAGTGTGTGAAAATCTGCAGAAATATAGAAAACACTAAAGGATTCACAGTCTTTCACAAAATAATATACATTTGTGCTAATGTACATGTATCCTTTTATAGGCTCTAGGTACCAACCTTTGGGATTATATTATCAGGCTCTATACTATAAAAACTTTGGAGAATTTAACTGCACTGCTCACAAAAATGAGGTGAGATTTCATAATGAGCCACAAGAACTGCTGGACAATCGGACAATCATGCCCCATCACTGTCAGTGTGTTTTGGCCCTCTTGGGTCGAACAACTGTCTTGTTCTGATGCTCTTGTTTAATGAAGTAAACTCAACTGCTTCTTTTTAAAATCACTTCATATTTATTTTTAAATATCCCCTAATTTTTGTGAGCAGTGTGTTTGAAAAAGTTCCCAAAATACAGGCAGACTTCAGAGTTCAGACTACATCCAAATTCACAATCTCAATGCACATTTCTACTTTTTTTTTTTTTTTTTTAAAGCTTTATCAGTCAGCAAAACTGTAGCATTTCTTCATGCTGTGGTTCAGATGGTTCAGTAACGGTTATTTGTCTGTTATAGCTATATACATTTTTGGGACAGGCCTTGATGACTGTGCAACTGTGTACCAAGGGGTGAACTGAACACTTTAGCATATTAGTCATGTCCGATTTCATCAATGGAGCGCTGCACAGTATTGTGGGTTGTGTGAAATCATACCGGAGATAGCTGACCACAGCCACAGAGGGTTCAGAGTTACAGGCAGGCCTTCCTGAGCATGGTTGTGTGACTACTGGTCTTGTGTCCTGCAAGTTACATTTCTGTCAGAAAAGAGGATATTGAGCCACCGAAAAGGGGGAAGTGTGAAAATGAACTGTCATTCAAAAAAAAAAAAAAAGAGAACAAAAAAAAAAAACATATGAAACGACTGTAAGTTGTATAGTAAATTCCAGCTTGTGTGAAAAATTGCTTCCACTTTCGTTAGATATTATGAAATATTGGCACGTCCCTTATATTTATAATATAAGATTGCATTAATGTGTTGTGCCAATATAATAACAGCATGAATAATTCTATTGTTGCTCTGCTGCAGACCAGGGTTTGAGTACGCCTGCATGGCACATGCGTGTTCTCCCTGTATCTCTGTGGGTTCACTGTAACCCTGAATGGGATTAAGCAGATATGAAAATGAATATAATGACACTTGTAGTGTAGGTACACCTATTTTAGATTTTTGTTTAGCAACATTTCTATTAAGATTTATTCCAGCAGAGGACATGAAATCCGAGAGACCATCATCACCTCACTAGAGAGGGGATAAGAACCAGAGAAGCTTAGTAAACAATGCTGTACCCAGCTAGAACATATCCCTCCTCTGGCAAGGTATTGATCTGTGTACTATCTTCCACTGTACCCTTGTGCATCGCTAGTGGCTTCCACCTCCTGAGTTTTGAAGTTGCTTGAGTGGTATGTGCTTCCACAACCCTGAGGACCTGTAACCTGAGACCTGTAAACTCTGAATGTCAAAAGCCCTGCATTTAAGTGTCCCCTCGTGTTCCTTCTCTGCCCCTGTGTGACAAGGGCCACTTTGACATTCTTTTTAAACCAAGCACAGATTAATAACAAAAGGCCAAAAGACCAACATGGTATTGAAACCATCTACCAGTAAGACTCTCACAGTTATCGAGCTATTTAGACAAATTATTCCATTGTGCAATTTACAATGTATCCCACGACCATGCAGGGGTTTTCATATTTTCAACTCTCTGCATTTGAGCATGTCAGATCTCCTCTTTACTCGCCTCTTCCTGCTGTTTTTGAAAGAAATTGCATATAATAAAGCAATAAATAGCATCGATTGATCTGAGAGTCCAGGACACAGGGCTAAGTCCTATTTGGTCTGGACTAAGATTTATACAAAGAACAAATTTAACTTTCTGACACCGTGAAAATAGTACAGTGATACCAATGTACTGTGCATACAAGCTGGGTGACGTCTTTCTAGAAGGCATTACAGACCATGTTTTGAAGCGGTTTAAAGAAAGGATTTTTGCAGTTTAATGTGCATTATAGTTAACCATATGCATTTCATAGAGATTATCCTTATCCGGATAGAACCCTGAGTCCTGATACATATGCCTAAAACAATAACAATGTGCAGGAAGATTTATGTGGACAAAAAGTATCACATCTTTGATTTAAAAAATTTATTCAGTTTTTTACCTTTACCTTTAAACCAATTTTTACGATGGGGTTACATTTTGAAAAATACATTGTAAAGTGAGTATACTGCACACGGAGGAGTATTATATACACCCACCAAAGAACTTCATTAGTTCTCGAATGGCCAGGACCATCCCAGTCCCATTTATTCTCTTCACTAATGGTCAGGACCCCCACAAGATCAACACAGATCTGCACAGGTGTTGATCGACTACAGTCTATAATTGCATATAGCACAAAACAAACACATTGCATTGAAAAGATATTGTCCTGGTAATCACTGAAGTGGTTTGGTGTTCTGAATATGACAGCCCTCTGTAAAAAAAAGGCCCAATAAATACGGCAAGACATGATAGAACGAAGTACTGTGATCTGTATGTTGTCTGCCCTCATGGATGTGTAGTGATTTTTACATGATCGATCTGTTCAGTATCAAATAGACGCAAACAGAAATGAATGCTACCAAACTCATTTCGAACATTTTAGTAATTCTAATCCAAATTGCTGTCATTTATCAGCATATATTTTCCCAGGTAAGAATTTTCCCCCAGTGTCTTGAGATTAACCTTCACGTATTGGATGTGAAATCCTGTAGAGATTTTGTAGTTCAATATTTTTTGTAGTTTTTGTAGTTCAATATGGACACCAGTCCATCATAGAGCACACACACACACAGACATGCACACAGTCACAGATTGTGGACCACTTTAGAGACACCACTTAACCTAATACACACGTTTGTGGGAGGAAACTGAGGTTTCCACCCTGGCATTGATCCGGGACCTTCTTGCTGTGAGGCAGCGGTGCTACCAACCGAGCCAAGCCCCATTCTTAAAAGTTTAATTCAAGTCATAAAGCTTCTTCAACCCAGCCCCCCCCCCCCTCAAAAAAAGGTTTAGATTGCTACTGTAAGGCATGGGGTGGTGCAACAATCTAACTATACTAAAAGTTTATTTCTATGTGATTATTTTATTTGTGTAGAAAGCTAATGTCAGAATTTAGCATCTAAACCCGTTGTTTTCTCCTGTTATGACATGAAAAGTTATTTTAAAAGCCTCAGGAATATTCAGGTTGGAATACTTTCAAGAATACTTTTAAGGGAAGGGCTGAGGATGAGAAGTCGATACAAACAGTCAGTAGTAAGCATACACTTTCTTAAAAGGACTTCAAGTAATGTTTTTGCACTGATAGGGTGCCATAAGACATCTGTTGTTGATTAGGGTTATCGATGTCATCCGCTTCCATTGTTTACTTCTAAGCACTGAACAAAGAGTTGTTTAAGCCCTGCACAGGAACTATTATCAGATTAACACCAGTTGTGTGACTTGTCAGACATAGTGCCTGCAGGTGGAGTCGTCGCACCAGCTTTAGTGTCTGTGTCGCTCTCATTTTTAGGGTCCGCTGCCCATGACCTTACAGCAGCTTCAGAATGCTGATTCATCACTCTCTTACACACGGCCTCACCCCACTGTGAAACATTCAGTACCATCAGCCTCTCACACACTACCAAAAGTGTATCATTCACACTAGTGCTGAAAACTTCTGGGTGGTCTTTAAGTTTAAGTCGGTGGATATGTGAATTGAATCGACCTTGCTCCTTTATCCAAAGCAACATCCTGTTGAGCTGAGCAGTTGAAGCGCCTTCCTTCAGGGCCCAACCGTGTCAGCCTTGTCACAGCTGGGATCTGAATTATTAACCTTCCAATTAGTAGTCCAATGCCTCAAACCACTTTGTCATCATCTCGTCACTGTCCTCTCATCATCTGCAGGAAAAAAGGACGTCTGGTCCATTGTAGCAGTTGCTTTCTTAGAGAAAAGGTAGCAGCGTGAAGCTTTTGAATGTCATAAGGTTGTTACTTAGGACCCATTACATTGATTAGAACCACTTTTGCAGGTAGACCCCTTTGGCTTGAAGTCTGATGGGATTTTGACATTTTAAGATGCATGCATGTAGACTTCAACACACATTGTGACCAGTTCTTCAGGTTTGCCTCTTGTCTTAATTCCTGTATTCAAATACAGGCATGCGCTGTCTAAAATCTGCATTATGCTCCGCAAGACAGGACGTTGACCAGACATTATCACAGCTACAGTTACCTTTTTAGGCTAATGTACTGTAAATAGGACATTATTTTCATAAGAAAACTACATTCAAATGATACATAAATGAGTCAGAAATACTGTTGAAAAAAAAGAAGTGACTGATAAGCGATTGAAACGACTGTAATTTTCATTTGATGGATGCCAAAAATGAGTTGATTGACAGTATTAAAAAGAACACAGAAGATCAGACTGATGACATTTAACTCGTGCATGTGAACCAGTTTATATAAAATACTCACAAGCGTTAGTTGAACTTATGAAATACCTCGCAATTATATAGCATTTTTTGTGAGCAGTGTGATAAAGAATTTACAGGTACTATTTACAATAGGACACACATTACTTAACTTACATACTTAAGACCAGGATTTACAGCTCGTTACAAATAAACGTGTCATCGTACACACAAACATGAGCAACTTGCATAGAAAAGTCTCTAAACACATCAACCGAGTCTCTAGTCCAAATATGAGCTAATGGTACCAGAAATGTAGTGAACTATCAAGTAAATGATTGACTTCTGCCTTACTAAAACTTGCCTCTGCTCGTGGATCCACAGCGTTAATTGGCTGTTGAGCTGTCCAGCTGGGTAGACAAGGCAACAAAGCAATAATAAGAATACTGTAAAATCTGTAATAATTACACTTCTAACAAAAATTAGTGGCTATTTCAAAATGAATATGAAACGAGTAAATGATCAAACGATCAAATGCTTTTTTTGTAATCGCTTCTTATTCAATTTGAAATATCCCCTAATTTTTGTGAGTGTTATATTAAAGTTAAAGTCAGAGTCAGATTGATTTCTGTGGTTCTTTTTTAAAGTGCAGAACTGTGTCAAAACAGATTCACAAGTTTATATAATCTTCTATTTTCTAAGCCCAGTCCCTAACCGAGCAAGCATTGACAAGGAAAAGTTTCAAAAAGGGACCCATTTTCCGTTATAGACCTAAATGTTATATCTAAGAATGAATCTAAGTTCATTCACTCATTATCTTCCGCTTATTCCACACGGGGCCTCGGGCCAGCCGATGCCCACCCTGCAAGGGCAGGAACAACCCTAGATAGGGCGCCAATCCATAGGATGCGCACACACACACAGTCACGCACACATTCACATGCTAACGGCCACTTCTAGAGACACTAACACGAACGTCTTTGGGCATTTATAGTAGTAATAGCTCAAATTTATTTACAGAGAGAACATTCAGTAAGAAGCATTCAAATAGAATTAAAATGCAAAATAATTTTTATTAGAATAAAATAAATTAATATGACTAATATTTTATAAATTAGGTACACTATAGAAATGAGAGTTCAGTTCCATGCTGTATACTGTGAGATTATACATGCTGCACAGTGAACCTGTTTACATTGCCTTAATCAGGAGCTGAGACAGATTTTTTATTCTCTTGGTACAATTGCTTATAATTTTGAAAAGTGATAAACCCAACAGATGTTAAGCTCTGCATACCTGTACATCATATCCAAAAGTTGAACATCTCAGTTCAAACCTGGAGTTGGTTCCTTGGCTGCTAGAACTGCGCTGCGCTTGATTTTGAAGCATGATTATGGTGATTCGTTCCTGATTAGCTTTTTGATCATGGAGACCCAACAGACTGTAACTATGTATTACATTCAGATCCAGTTTGGTACTGAGATGCAGTTACAATTGAGGACTAAGCTAAGCACTTCAGTACTTGATTATCCCATTCTGTCACTAATTCGAAGTCTTGCCTTCATTACTGCGACCAATGTGGCATGGTATAAGAAATGATTTGCTTAAAGAAGAAGAGTCATAGATGGAGCACTTTGGGGACTGTGCTACAGAGCTAGACAATTTGATGAACATGAGAAAGAAAGAATCTTGTCTCTTTCTTTGCTGTGTCTTAGTCACACATTGTCACCGTGTCCTTCTCTTTCCAAAGAAACCGCAAGCATGAATAATTCAGGCGCTGCTGTTTTGACTTGTCTGTCATTTGTTTTATTCATCCCAGCCGCTGATGTACTGAACAACCACTCCTTTGTGATCAGTTGGGTGTCTTAGAGCGACATTGAATCACTCCCCAGGGACGTTAACCTCACTGACCCTTTATATCCCTCGGTAGGTATGAATGGTGTGACCTTTGTATGGATTTAAAGCATCAGAAGACATTGAAGTCAAATGAGTGCTTGTACAGCAAAGCACAATTGATAAATTGATTGATGTGCAATAAGCTTATTTCAGAACTGTGATCTTTATATTGATTTAATAGCACATTTAGGAGCAAATTTGGCTGTTATGGTAGCTGCACCTTTCCAGAATTCGGCAAACTTATACATCCAGAGCAACAATTAATCTGAGCACTTGGTGATTACCAGTTTAGTTTACCAGTTTACCAGTTGTAGCTTGGTAGTGAATTTGAACTAACATCATTGCAGTTACCAGGTCGTTTATAAACCTTGGTCAATTAAGCATTTACTCCAAAACAAAGGCGTGACTATGGCTTTGTGGCTCGCATGCTCAGCATTAATGGAGGTTTTTTTTTTAGATTTGTTGACATCTCGTCTGTCCCAAAAAAAATCAGATGTTCCTCCTTCACAATTATGCAGACGACATTTGAAACTTACATTGAAAGGTACAGGGTTTTTGCTGGTTTCAACCCTAAAGCTCTTATCTATCAAGGACTCGCTCCTCCTCCTCAACCATTTCAATTCAAACGTCCAACAGTGGTAGATTGATTGAGCGGCCATTTAATCTCATGGCTTTCCAATGAGTAGTCCAGATTTAGCTGGAGGCTAGCCAGTGGTCCCGTGGTCAGTCAAGGACACACATTGCCGTCATTCACTTCGATTAAACTCTTAATTTAAATGAGCAGTTGAGGGTTAAGAACCTTGTTCAAGGGTCCAACACTTACAGGCTGGTCTAGATACAGTCCACCGTCCAAAGACATGCATGTTAGGGTAACTGGTGTTTTGTGGATTGGCGCCCCGACCAGGGTTGTTCCTGCCCTTGGGCCCCGAATTGACGGGTGGGCAGCAGCTGGCCCACAACCCTGTGTCGATTAAGCTGAAGATAACGGAAGGATGGATGGTCTAGTTAACGATCTGACATTCATTGCAACTACAACAAGTACGAACAACAGGTACACTTTTCTCTGTTATCATCTAATCAAATCGATCAAAGTAGTATTTGTAAGACATTTTATACATTTATATATTTGTCCCATGCTTATTAATGGACGACAAAACGCCTGCATGTACTACTGATATTCGTCTCTAGGTATAATGACCCCTATTAATTTTAATAATGGCTCATAATCGTTAGCCTAATGACTGGCATCACAAGTCTGTAGCTTGAAAGCTTCTGTTTAGCACACTATTTGGTGGTGCTGAACAGTCAGTGCACTCTAATAAACTGTGTTTTGTGCTAACAGATGTCACCCAAATAGCAAACTCATCATTCCTGTGACATCATCTCTTGTGACATCACCTCCTGTTAGCCCTTTTAGCAAAGTGTTTTGTAGGGAAGGTGTGTTTGGTTTGCTGTTTCAAATCACTTTAATGTCATTTAAAAAAATGCAGTGGAAGTGATATTGCTTTACTACTTCAGCCAGTGCTACGGCAATGTATATTAATTAGAAGGCAATTAGCAACCACTCCCACGTTGAGTTTCTCATCGATAACACCTGATCTAGGTGATTCACACAGCTCCAAGATATAGTAAGTGGTTTATTTCTTTACTTTTGTCTTTGTGAGTTGGACTTTTGTTGGGGATCAGTTTAGTTGTGATAAGCTAAGCTGGCAGACCTTTGTTTGCAAGGTTTCTTTGTTTACTATATGTGGCTGACCTTCTGCTGTTCCAGACATATTTGTAACAACATACTGCTTCCTTTACATAGCATGTCTAGCTAATCTTGGTGTGCTTAGTCTTAAGAATTAGAACGGTTGTGATAAGATAATCTAGCAGACCTTTTGTGAAATGTTCTTTTGCGACTGATGTTTACTATTCCTTTCTTTCAGTTGAAAACCATGGTTGAGCTTTTGTTGAAATCACAATAATGAGCTAGTTTGTGATAAGCTAGTTTTGCAGTCTTATAGTATAGTGAGGTTTCTCATGGCTACTATATATATGATGGATAAGCTTATAAAACTTAAACTTACGACAACTGGCATGTTGTATTTTTGGACACTAATGCTGGCCAATCGCCTTTATCAGCAAACCTGTTCAGGTTCGTATCATGAGCAAGGACAGATCTAGAACTTGTAATGCATTTCTAATTGACGTAATAATTATAACCACAAACAAACCATGCAGTTATTTTAAAGCAGTGTGACACACTTATTGTAAACATGCATATTTAATCACTCTTGTCCTTCTGTGTTGCATCTCTAGTTTATCATGTCGTGTATCTCTGCTCAGTAATCAGAGTAGTTATAAGCGTGATACGCTAAGCTAACAGGCCCAATTTCTTTTGTTTTTCCAAACAAAATCTTTCAAAAAATGACACTAGTTAGTGCTGTCGCCTCACAGCTCACGAGCTACCGATTCAAATCCTGGCCCAGCTGCTACATGGAGTTAGCATGTCTGGTCCCCTCCCTTTGTTTTTTTTATTTGTTTATCAGACAGAGATTGCTTTTTATCACATCTCTTAGACAGAAATTCTGCATCCATTGGATATCATTTTACTTGAATCTTGTTTTTTTCTGTGGTGTAACCATGGACATCATGGCAGCTGTTTGAATAAACATACATTTGATACTTTGAATCGTTAATATTTTTAATTAATTATTCCCTTCTTTTATTTGACTGTGCCGTCTCTCCATATTCACATTGTAACGAAGTTTGATGCCCCAGACCTGGAGGAGGTGTCCATGAAACCTGAAGCATGATTTACTCAAATATGTAGAGAGTAGCTGAATGTTGGTGTTAAGTGGAAGTTCTTGAACGCAAAAATGTGTTAAAGAAAAATCTGTTAATTGGACAGCTGTTGCAAACATTAATTAACCAAAATGGTTGATGATGATTGATGAACATAGTTATCCTATGGGGAAAAAATCAATACAAAACTTGATTTTAAATATGTATGTTATGTATTATTTTAATAATATTTGTACAAGTAAATAGTTACCGGTGTATATACACTGCTCCGAAATTAGGGAATGTGTTAAAATGAATATGAAGCAATTAAAGAAGCATCAGACTATATTTAATCAAAAACGCAAATGAAAAGTCAAAGAAAGTTGTTCAATTATTGTGATCGTGTAGCAAGTGATATATCCCTGGGGTGAACAGAAGCCAACATTGACTGTTCAGTAGGGTGTATGGTCACCCAAGACTGCCAAAACACACTGAGAGTGATGGGACATGAACAGGATCAGCTTGTCCAGCAGTTCTTGCGACTCCTCTTAGGATTTAAATTTTATTTAAATTAGGTTTTATTGGATTTTATTGGCTCCCAGTGACAAAAACCTAGTGATGCCTAGAGAATTTCTTTTTA
Organism: Parotocinclus haroldoi; assembly: GCA_034779995.1. NCBI lineage: Eukaryota > Metazoa > Chordata > Actinopteri > Siluriformes > Loricariidae > Parotocinclus > Parotocinclus haroldoi. The sequence continues at coordinate 7,483 of JAUZST010067720.1, read as the reverse complement.
CTGGAGTGTAAAAGAGTGATTAGAAGGGTCCATTGCACCATGCTAAGCTGTATCTAATCAGTTACACAAGTTACAGTAACTACTGAGGAGTGTGTAAAACTCAAACAGCTGTAACTCTATTTCTAATTCTTCCTGACATCAGTGCGATTACAAATACAACAATGAAATCCGGGTGACTGGTATTAGTTTCCATTGATTTTTATCTGGCATGTTGACTGATTCAGACCATCTCTTCTAATTGCTCAGACGGCATGGATGAGCGAACCTCAACAGCTCGATGATGTCAGTACCTGTGTGTCAGGTTTGCCATAAACTTTAACACACAAGTTTTATTTCCTGGTTAAGAGCCAATGTTTTCATAGTGATTATTTGGCATTGCATAATACGCGAGCGCACAGTGTGTACATACAGCAAGCGGTGCCAACGGTCCTTCAGATACCATCGAACTGGTGTGCGAGAACTGCTGAAAGCTGAAACATGGAAATGAAACTCTCCAGTTGTCTCCCTCTTGTACTCTATTTTCTTCTTTCTTTCAATCCCCAGTCCCATTTTTTGTGGAAATGCCTAAAAGCCCAATAGTACAACACACTATCTGGCAGAAAAATTCTGTTTTTAGAAGATGCTTGGAAAACGTTTCATGTACAAACAAATGTTTGGTGGAAGAGGAGCCGCGATTCAAAGCCGATTCGAATTCACAGCTGTGTTCACACTGAAGGCCCAAACAGTATTTTTATTGGACTTTATTGTTACTTTGCTGTCCCTCCCTCACTGCTTAAATTTTCCCTTCTCTTCAGTGTGTCTATATATGGTGAATGTTGGCTTGGAATGACATGAGTTGCATGGATTCTGATCTGGCTGTGTAGACTGGTAGAGTGGTATTACCATGTATTGGCTCTGTGTTGTGTTGTCAATACAGTACATTAATAAAATCTATATATCATATGCAATATAGCTAGTGCATACAGTGGGAAAAATTAGTGTGTCTGCCGATTTTGTAAGTTTTTTTATCATGGGTACACTTCAACTTTGACAAACAGAATCTAAAAAACAAATCCAGAAAATCATATTGTGTGAATAATTAATATACCTCTTATTGCATGAAATTAGAATTCGGTTACCTACCAAGCAGCAAGAATTCTGGCTCTCACAGACCTGATAGTTTTTCTTTAAGAAGCCCCTCCTATTCTGCACTCTTTACCTGTTTTAACTGCACCTGTTCGAACTTGCTACCTATATAAAAGAGACCTGTGCACACACTCAATCAATCGCACTCCAACCTATCCACCATGCCCAAGATCAAAGCTGTCTACAAAACGGAACACCTTTATGAGAAGGGACTGTGGTAGCCTAGTCTATAAGATACTGGACTATGTACCAGGAGGTTCAGGGTTCAAACCTCATTTCTTCCAAGCTGCCACTGTTTGGTCCTTGAGCAAGCCCTTGATCTCACCTTGTGGAGTAAGGGTGATTCTTCTGATAGGAATCTGGGACCACAGTCTCGAAGATGACCATTAGTAATACACTACGTCATCATGGATCCTGCTTTTCATGCCAGAAAATGTCCAGACCCGTTTGGAGTTTGCCAGAAGAGGCTTGGGAGAAGGTCGTGTGGTCAGATGAGACCAAAATAGAGCTTTTTGGTATGAACTCCACTCAAAGCGTTTTGAGGAAGTTGGAGGATGAGAATGCCGTCCCAACCATGAAGCATCATATTTTGGGAGTGCTTTTGTGCAGAAGGGACAGGATGGCTGCATCGTATTGGGGTGTAAAGGAGGAAGAATAGGATTATTTTGGCCAGCAACCTCCTTCCCTTGGTAAGAGCGCTGAAGATTGGTCATGGCTGGGACTTCCAGTATAACAATGGACCGAAATGCACAGCCAGGGCAGCTAAGGTGTGGCTCCGTAAGAGGCATTTCAAGGCTCTGTAGACCTAGCCAGTCTCCAGACTTGAACCCAATGGAAAATCTTTGGAGGGAGTTAAAGCTCAATGTTGTCCAGCAATAGCTCCGAAACCTGACAAATCTAGAGAAGATCTCTATGAAGGAGTGGGCCAAAATCACTGCTGCTGTGTATGCAAACTTGTTCAAGAACTACACGACAGTTGTGTACCAAATATTAAGTTCTGTTTTTCTTTTGTATTAAATACGTATTTTCTGAATTAAAATGCAAATTAATTATTTGAAAATCATGCAATGTGATTTCAGGTATGTCAAACAAATGTTTTGGATTTGAAAGTTACAAAATGGAACCTGGCAAATTTCGCATATGAAACCATAAGTGTCACACACACCCACTTTTAAAGGTGATATATTTTGTTCACTTCCACAAGTCAACACAATTTCCTGGGGCCTTAACGAAATGTCTCTGACATGCGGTCAAATTACTGCAAGGATCAAAACCACAGCACCAATTCTATCCTGTCTAAACAGCGCTTTGTAGAACGGCTGGTATTGAGAACATGTTCCTTCAAATAATAACAAGCCACTGCACCTCTCTATATCACCTCTCATTAACTGAGTCGAATGTTTTATTGAATCATTAAGGCTATGTTCACAAAGCAGGAAAAAGTGGCCCTAATCTGATTTTTCTCAGCAAATCCGTTTTGTTCTGAGGCAAACTATCAAAATGGAGCCAACAGTAACAAGCATGTTTTTAATGATCATGTTAAAAGGGGCATTTTATTTGGCCATGGCCACTTTTTTTGTGTTGAGTCCTTGGTTTCTTTAAACGTCACTTTAAATCTTGTGTATTTTCCTTTCACACTGCAGGTACGTCCTCCTCTGGCCACATTTGGCCATTTCTTCAGAAATTTCCTCAAACAAGGATATGATACAATACAATATGGGGTTCTATTTCTATTTAAGTGATAAACTCAATGAAACAGTCCTCACACACTGCCACATTGGACACACCAGACTCACACATGGATAACTGTGGACTGTGGTGGCCTCGTGGTGAAGGTACTGGACTATGGTCCAGGAGACCCGGGGCTCAAATCCCACCTTTGCATTAACATTAACATTCTGACACATCGTCATTAAATGTCCATCCCTGAACCTAACAAGAGAAAACTTCTTCAGTGACACCACACTCGAAAACTACTTCTTAAACCTCAGTATAAAATGCTTACGGTTGACCCATCACACTCCAAACCAGCAAAGATTTTAACTTACCAAACCATTAATAGCGACAACGTTAATAAGTATGACTCAAATCCATAACAAACAAACAATCGTCACCCCAAATATCTATAATATTATTATGTTTGTGACCTGTGAATCTGTGGCAAATCTCTACATCTTTATGACGGTACATAAAGAATGGCTAAGATCTTTGCACAGTCCTGTATGTACGTGCACAAATGAACAAAAACAACAAGGTTTCTGAGTATTTCACAAAGAGTTTTGCTCGCTTTGATGCTCAATAGGCTTAGAAACCATCTTTAAACGGTTTGAACTTCATCAATCCACATTCAGACAGATTGTTTACCAATGGAGAAAATTCCAGCATTGTTACTCGTTCGACCAACAAAGATGATCCCAGGACCAAGGTGTATAATAGTCCACAAGGTCACAAAGTAACGCAAAGGGTAACTTCTGCCTTTCCAACTAAAGGCCTCTCACATCAACAACAAACAATGTTCTTGAATCTACCGTTGGGAGAATGATGAAGAACAATGGTGTGCATGGTGGGGTTGCAAGGCGAAAGCCATTGCTCTTAAGAAAACAAAGAAGACCAGAACAGATAGATTCTCTGTGAGTGGAGAAAGAAAATGACTGCGTTCCAGCATGAGCATAACCTTTTCTAATTTGTGAAACATGGTGGTGGTAGAAACCTCATTTGGGCTTGCCATTATTGTTGTTCTAATACTTTCTGAACTATACCAAATTATAAAGACAAATGTCAGGACATCTGTCCATGAACTGAATTTCAATAGAAAGTGGAAGATGCAGGAAGACACCATACGAAACAAACATGCGTACAGAACCCGTTTTACCAAAAAATGGCTAATGGAAGTCACATATGTCACATTGGACAATGTTTTGCAATCAACAAATGGCTCTCTTTCTCTGCTATGTGCTGAAATCTTATCATGTTTTAGGTCATATTTATGCACAGGCTTTCAAGCACCGCTGTATGCCGTTTTATTTCGCAAGCAAAAACTGTCTACTCAGTTGCACAACCTCCCATGACTAACACAGGCATGGGAAGTGGGATATGGCGATGTGCCTATATAGCATTTTAAAATGGAGAAGTAATTATAAAATGAATTTAAATAAATAGTATTATTAATATCACAAGGACAGTTTGTTAAAGGTACGTAAAACAGTGATTGATTGTGTATGTTTGTTAACTGAGTTAATACTCGTTGAGAAAATATCAGTTTAACAACAGCATAACCAATAAAAGGCTGCTACTGCTAATATCACTTCTAATTTTGATATAATGGTGAGGACCAGTAAGGTCCCCACCTAGAGAGAAACTTCTCATGTGTTTTTGAGCTTGCGGTTACATTTTGCTGATTCCCCACCAACAAAATGGAAATAAAACTTGCCTTTGAAAAAAAAACAAAGGAGCAAACAATTTCCTTACTTTTAGATATTTCAGTAATATTTTTCAAGAGGATTAACTGTGTTGTTTTTGTATAGGTATATTGGTAATGGATGACAAGAAAAAGCCCTGATGAGCCCTGTTTTTCTTTCTTTCTTTTCTTTTTTTTAAATAATCGTTTAAAGCTCAAATTATAGCTAGAGACATGGGCTCAGGCCTGGACCACTGCCTTTGTAGAGCTTACATTAAGTGCATATGGAAAGCAATTAAGTTTAATTTGTCATAAACTACTCAGAATATATGATATGATAATTGGTAACCTCATTGGGATTAAGGTTATTTATTCGGAAATTTGAACTGGAAGCATATTCTCCATCATCCAACAAAAAAACCCAAAATCAGCTCACTTAGTGAAAACAATTCACAATTATTTGCAAATAGTACTGGCCTTTTACTTTCCAGAGTTAAGTGTGAAATGCTCCTGCACATTTGAGGGTTTTGTTCTTGAGCCTACATTCCCAGTTCTGATCAAACTAGAGTAAGTAGTAATGCCAAAGCATTTCTATTAGGGTGAAAAACGTGCATGAAGGCATCACTGATTACTTACTATTTACTGATTACTTACATTTACAGTATTTCCATTTACACTTGACTATTCACTTAGTTGCTAACTATGTTGGCTAAGTCGGGTCATTGTTGTACCCCCTGGAGCCTTTTTTTTTTTTTTTTTGACAACGTACTTGCATACCTTTTTTTTCTGAGCCTCGTAATTGAGTGCTTCAACAACAATTAAGATGAGACTAAAGGAAAAATCAACAGTGTTCTTTACATGCCTTGACATAAGACAACAGGACTTTGCATTTTACTAGACACGACCATGACATAAACCAGAGGAGTATTGTTTCTATTCTGAAAAGAGTTTTTTTATTAATTCTATTATAAGGCTGGCTAAAAATATATGTGAAATTCTAGCAGTCTGGATCTGTTGATTAAACCCTGCACCATTTGTAGAAATACTAATTCATGAGAAAGCAGACAGTAATATGATACCATGTGATGTGTACCAACATGTCTGCTTTATATACTGTATTATTTTTATCTTTCTTATGGACATGTTTTAAGCTCTATTTAGATAGACGTAGTGCAATACCCTTTGTGCATCCACTGGGAAAAAGGAGGACACTTGTGCATTCACAAAGTGCCCTCAGAATATTGGCCCTCCAGGCAATCATGCTTAACATCCTCATGGGCAGATGACTGCTCAGAGCACCCCGCATTATATCAGTAACGTTTTTTGTTAAATAAAATATATCGTAATGTATAATACATGCTTGGTGTTGAATATGCCAACCATCTCAGCATGAATATTTAAACAGTATTTACTGTGATTATGTTCTAAACGAACATCTTCACATTAAAACAGAACAATAAAAGAAACAAATTGGAAAATTAAAATTAGCATGCTGAAAGCACACTATTTTCCTAAAACCAACTACTAAAACTAAATTGTGAGGATGTAAAGAAATGTTGAAAAAAAAAAAAAACAAGCTCAGAGACACACACCACTGCGGGTAAGCCCAAACTCCTTTTTTTAAAACGGCATACTAATCTCATTTAGACACTTCGAATTAATCCTACATGGGGCACATACGCTTATAAACACACACACACACACACACGCGCGCACACACACACACAAGTGGGGCACTTTAGAGAGACCAATTAACCGAACATGTATGTCTTTGGACTATGGGAGGAAACTGGAGTAAACCCAGGGGGAGATCATGACGAGTCCACACGAGAAAGGGCCCAGACCACTCCACCTGGGATTGAACCCAGGACCTTCTTGCTGTGAGGTGACCATGCTACCCACCCTTAAAATGATTTTACAAAGCAGCAGGAATTATCAAGTGGGAATTTTACTTTATTCCAAAAAAACTGAAGAGAGATTATGGCTCTGTATTTAACTACTAAATGACTAATTGGAAGTTTTAAGTTCAAGTCATGACTGCGCCAAACTGTCACACTTGGGCACATGAGCAAACTCCTTAACCTTTAACTTGGCTCATTTGTAAGTCATTCTAAACAACCGTCTGCCAAGTGCTCTAAGTGTAATTTAATTTGGCAAAGAGGAAATTTTATTCTGGTTAAGCCACTACACATGCCACTTCCTCTTTCCTGATGTTGGCACCTCTTTGAGTTAACTGCTATTGGCCGTAATAGACTGCTCACAAATATGAGGGGACATTTTCATTTCGAAATGTGCCCTAATTTTGTGAGCAGTATATGCTTTCCTGGTTTTATTTTGTTGTTCGAACTACAGTGGGTCTCGCATCAGTACAGATTTCAGCAATGTCAAGTCTAATAGAAAAGCAACCCTAGATTTATACGAATGCACTACACAGTACTTGGATTACTTATTGGAAGGCTTTAAGTTCAGATGTTGGCTCTGCCAAGCTGCCGCTGCTGAGCCCTTGAGAAAGGCCCTTATCTACTGCTCAGCTTAGTTGTAAGTTGTTCTGCATAAATATGTCTGCTAAAGCCTGTAAACGACAGCTTTAGCATCAAGGGTTTCTCCACAATAATGTTTCTGCAGCGTGTTAAAACTTTTTAGACACCAAAACACAGGGAAGCAACTATACACTTCTTTATGTTTAATTAACCGTGATGTCTCTTTTGGACAAAATATCTTTGGCTGCATCTCAACCGTGTAACGACACTAATGATGATGCACTAAATTACAAATTCCATGTAGCCAGGCCTGGTTCATTTGATGATTAATGATGCCAAACTAATGCTATTAAGGTAAAAACAACTGTAAGCTAGCTACAGCTGATGCAAAAAAAAAAAAACCTGTATGCATGTAAACACAATGTCTAAAAATTTACCATGTTAAACATTACATTATTTATGGAATAATTATTTATGTATA
>JAUZST010067699.1:0-22232 GCA_034779995.1 Parotocinclus haroldoi | reverse complement strand
AGAGAGAGAGAGAGAGAGAGAGAGAGAGAGAGAGAGAGAGAGAGAGAGAGAGAGAGAGAGAGAGAGAGAGGGAGATGAAAGTCAAGGAGAGTCAGCAGGGAAATTGAGAAGACAGAGGAAGAGGAAAAGAAGAAAAGCATACAAATCTAAACAAAGCACTACATCAATTATGACTTTTTGACTTAACAGACCACCAAGATCTGCTATGTGAGAGTCTTAAAAAGAATCCAGTGACCATAATGCCATAATTTTTGATTCTCCATTAAAAAAAATATTTGGGGGTCTCTCTGTAGTCTATACAGTGTGTTTCTGCTTGTATTATTATTATTATTATTATTATTATTTATTTATTTATTATTATTACACAAATCTGTTCAGCGGTCTCGCACGGCATCAATAAATATAGGCAGAGCAGCGCCACCTTGTGGTCACATAGTGGAAATACTGCCTGTGAAAAGACAATGAAGTCACCGGAAAGTCCCTTGGAGGTCTGTGGTATTTTCCGTTCGGTAATCTTCACCTGTCAATACTGTCAGGAAACCAGTGAGTCTGCCAGTACTTACAGAAGCATTTAATTCATTTAATTAAGTGTTGATGTATAAGATGCAAGATGAGGTCAATGGCGCTGGGTGTTGGTAGGGTAACCAAAGAAAACAAATGTGGCATATTAATAACATAAAACTTGTCACTTGTAATAATTCCCCTTTAAAGCTGATTTTTCACTTTTGGTTTGTTCCCCAATGAAGTTGTAGTTTCAAACGAATTTCAGCGTTTACGATGCATCCCAGTTGCATTTGTAAGCAAAATATGTGTACCTGTGTGTCAGAGTGGGGAGCTAAACAATATTTTTTTACTCACAGGAATGTTTACTGCTGCAGCTATTTAGGTTTTAGTAAATGTTCTGATCTACAGCACTGTATGAAAAGCAGCCTGAAGGAGATGCAAACAAGAACAAATTAATAAAAAGGTTTCATATTAAGTTGCAGGAGAGTCCAGGGAGGTCTGTGCTATTTTCCATTTGGTAATGTTAAGCTGTAAATACTGTTAGTGAATAGCAGTGACCATTTCCAGAAACAATTTATACAGTACTTCTAAACATTTACTAAGCACCAAGCCAGCACAGTCTCCCAGCACGGCCTCTGCATACATGTATTGCAATTTGATTTTCATTCATATCCAGAGATTTATGTTCCAATAGCCAGTTCTGGCAATATATCCCATAATAACCTCAATTCGTCAGAAATGTCTCTATGTTAACTTATCTTATTTACTACACAAGTGAAAGTTTCCAGTTTCCACATCATCCTGTAATAAACAGACAAAGCTCCAGCTGGCACTACTTCATGACATCACAAGCAGATGTAATGCTCCTTCCTTTATGAGGTACTGAGACATCTTTGTTTTAAGTGGAAAAAAATCGATCATTTTGGAGCACTCTAGCAGAAACGAGTGACTTTTTCAGAAGACATTTAAGTTATTCAATTAATGCAAGTTATTCTTCATAGCAACTTAATCTAATTGTGTCACAGGAAGTCAGGGCCTAATGGGCCGAAACAGAAACCTACCCTAGACATGGATCCAATCCCTCACATTACATGCACACAACTGTACACTCTCTTCCCCACGCCCTGATATACCTGGATGTCCTTTTCGTCTTTGCTCAGGAGCACACGGCAAACATTTCTTCCAAAAAACGATCTGTAATACTGATTTGTCTGATCACAATATGCATTTCCACTTTGTGACGGTCCATCCCAGATGCCTCCAAACCTCTGAGTCAATGCCACTTCTAGACATGGTTAACATAAATTTACAAACTGAAGTTTTAAGTGGTATTTATGACTGTAACACTGAATCTTGGTGCTTGACAAAGGTGATCCCTTGTCCATGCGGCTAAAAACAGTTTTTCGGAAAAAAAAAAGTTTTCGATGTAGCGCTCACTGATCTGCAAATCTGCAAACTCCATGCAGTCTTCTCATCAGTCTTGTTCTTCTCATCACTCCTCAACCCACCATCTCCTGCTCAGTCATCTTCCTTAACTGCCGAAGACTTTGCCACCTTTTTTACAGAACATGTGAACAAAATCTTCAAATTCTCTACACAGTGCAAATAGTGCCAAATCTTCTGTAGGGAAGATCCCAGGTGCTTGTCCAGTCTATTGTCAAATATCAAACCTGGATTACTGCAGTGCTCTTCTGGCTGGTCTTCCGATTCGTACAATCAGACCCCTGCAACTCACAGAATGCAGCAGCTCTGGTTTAGAATCTACCCAAGTTTTCTCATGTCACTCCACTGTTACGATCACTTCACTGGCTCCCTGTAGCTGCTCACGTGAGATTAAAAAACCCTAATGCTGGCCTACAAAGTAAAAAACGGAACAGCGCCATCTTACCTAAAGGCTCTAATCAAACAACGCTCTGTAGCTCGTATCCTCAGAGACACGACCTCGGCTCGACTGGATCTTCCACGTAAGATGAAAGTAAGGCAAGAGTCGAGACCCTTATCGATCCCGACACCCACATGGTGGAACTTCCACCGAATGGCCGAATGACTCTCTCTCTAAGCAAAGACTAAAAACTCACCGCTTCGATCAGCACTTAAGTAAAGACTAAAAATGTAAATTAAAAAAAAACAAATCTTTGCTTGTGTTTTGTTGATTTTACCTGCATCAGATCATAGCAAGTTCTGGTTGGATTGTATTCTTAGGCTACTGATTTTTTGTTCTAACATAAGGATTGATCTACTAGGAAGAAGTCGCTCTGGATAAAAGCATCTGCTAAATGCTGTAAATGCTGTTCATAAACTGAACTAGAGGAATACATATGCAAATCCCTTCTAACCTTTCTTTGAGAAATGTGGTTTTTAAACAAACATTTGTTAACAAACTGCAGATCCTCTGTCCATCTTTGCTCCTCAAGGTCTTTCATACAGCACAACCAACTCATGATTATAATCACCTGCTAACATCGCCTATTTGAAATCATTTATATCTCGTTAATATCCCTAAATTTCCCACATCGCATTTTTGTAATGTGTTGCAGGCCTGAAATTCTGGAATGGATCTTTATTAACAAACTAAATTGTGTTGACCAGACAAAATATGAAATCTTGGGTTCATACAAATGACGAAAGCTAAATAAATAAATAAATGACACTGCTTTTTGCATTTTCCATTCCGTCCCATCTTTGTCTGATTTGGCCTTGTGCCTATAATGCTTACAAGGCCTAGAACGTCTTTATTACACCATGTGTCTGCTGTTTCTTTGTATGGCGTACTTTCGCCGACAAATAGCCAAAGCTCTTTGTTTCGCAGAGTCTTTCTTTCTACATGCCTATTAAAGTACCGCGTCTATTTCTGGCATGTGTGATACAGAACAGGCACGAAGGGAATTCAACCGTTACTCCAGCTACAAAAACGTGTTATAAGACATTCCCCTTGTCTTCATGGCTCCTCTGACATCATGCAGTCACTATGCTTATATTATGATTTGAATCAGCCTCGTGTTTGATGTTAGGCGGGTTTTTGGCACAAGACTTAATGTAGGAAGTTTCCGAGGTGAAGTCACTTGAATGATCACTGGAATTTCCTGCAGTACCCCCAAAAGGTGGATAATACACACCTAGTACTATACTGTATAACCATTTCTATCCATGGCTTCTGTTTAACAGCCGTTCGAATCTGAACTGAAATCTCATTTTCTATCCTTTTTTTGTGCACATCAGCGCTACAGAATGTGACATTAACAATTATTATATCTATTCAAATATTCTTTTTCTTTTTTTACGTATTGGATTATTAGGAGGTCAATGGGCATCTCTGGACATGCTTAGCTTAAGTTAGGGTCTATGTTTAACTGGCTCATATTTCGTCCCTCCTTCTGTTTGGTCATGAATGTAAACAAACCCCGAATTGCCCCGGTAACTCTGCACAGCATGCTGGAGTTGGGAGACAGCAACCAGACTGCTTCTGACTCTGAGACTGAGACTGTTTTCTGAGATTCTCCAGCTTTTCATAATACTAGGACATCACTGCAAGTCTGCGCAGGATAATAACGGAATGATCTTGGTGAGTACTTGGCTTTTCAATGTTTTATGTAACTGCTAAAATTTAAACATGATACATTCTAAGTCACCATAGTATGCATGAAACTTCTTGGCGTATTTGACCTTATATGGTTGTTTTAAGCAGCTCTGAAAGCTATTAATCATCTATTTTATTTGGCTATAAAGAAGAAGAAAGGTAGACAGCGGAATAAAGACACTGTATGCTCTTCATAACGAAGCATGAACAAAAGCAGCTTCCTATGATCATGGCACTGGCGGAATGTGCCCTGCCTTTGCCCATGGAAAGCAGCTGCTCTTTCTAGGGCCAGCACTGCCTGTCTTTGTAACTACTGACCTCATTTATCAGGTCTCTCACACCATTTAGGGCACCATAGTGAGCCATTTTCCCCTAAGGGCAAATCTTGGGGAAAGTTAACACGTGCCATCGAGATGACAGATCAAATTTGGTTGGCAACAATAGGCGTTTGTTCTGCCTGTGGAGTTTACATTTATTCAGTGTGAAGATGAATTTATTCAAACAAGCGTCCAATTGAAAGAGCATACAACACAAGCATTTGAGGGCCTTGGTTTCACTCTCATCCCCAGAATTTAAACTCTTATATAAAATATTTTGTTTAGGGTCACAATTAGAAAAGAGGACTCGTGTGAGGTGAAGAGTAAGACTGACGACTTTCTTGTTTGTTTAATCGGAAAACTTTTGTAAACTTTGCTTTGTTCAGTACTGCTGATCATCAGTCATTAGGCTTGCGCAGCTGCTGCTTAATTACACACATTAATTATTACCCTCTGTTGTGAATACTGTTTGCATCCTTTGAAGGTATTAGAAAAGTCTTTCAGGTAGGAAATTCAATACAGAATGTTGTCTGTTTTCAATCAACTGTGTCTAAAATCAGGTGCAAGTATAAGTGTGACTATTTAATCAGGGGAAGTTTTACCACCCAAGGTTATACAGTACTTTATTGCGAAAATAGATTAAGTTTGTTTAAATATGTAATTTTTCCTTTAAAAAAAAAGGCATCCTGTGGCTTTTGACTCACCCTATATATGTATATAGACGGCTTATTTGTGTAAACCGTGTGTAGCTCTTATTTTGTTCCTATTTTATGTATACTTATTTATTTATTTATAATTCTTACACATAAAATAATTTGGTAAAAGCAGCCTCCTATTAAAGAATCACCAATAAACAAGATGGCGACAAAACATTTCCTAAATGGTTTTCTAGTACTAAAGTTAAAAAGTTGGAGTGATGTGTGATAGAATATTGTCTACACCGTTTGTAACTCCATAGGTGCAGAACTAAAAATGGACGATGAAGATAACTTTGAGGAAGCCTATGGGTCACTGTTGGTGCCACAGGAAAAACCTAATCCTCTATGCATCGAGGAAGATGATGAAGAATACTTTGAAGATTGCTTGGATGAAATTGGGGCTGCCATTGCTCTTCCTGGGGATTCCTTGAGCTATTCACAGAATTGTCAGGAAACACTGAACACCGAATTTAATGCACTTATGAGGCAGATGTTGGCACAGCTAGATGAGTTTGATGCCACCCATGAGACCAAATCTACTCTCACAGAGGGTGAAGCTATTTTAACAAGGAATGGCTTTCAGGACACGAGCAAACATGAAAGTTATGATGCAGAGACAGCTGAATCCATGGCAGGAGATGAGGGTGTCCTGAGTCCAGTTGAAGCACCAGAGCTTTGTGCATCTGCGGTCATAAAGGATGTAGGTACAAGATTTGAGAGCTGCATTGAGGAGGTGCGTCAGTTAGAGCGCAGGAGAGACGAGCTGGTGAAGGAGCTTCTGGAGCTGGAAAAGCCCATGGAAAATGAGGTTCAGGCTTTGAGAACTGAGCTGGGGGCCTCACAGAAACTCATGTCAACAGCCATGCTGCAGAAACAGAGTCTGCAAGATGAAATGCGACTGCTCAAGAGACGCTTATTTGCTGCTGCAAATGCATGTGCGCAGATGCAAATGGTCTTGGCCAGACAGCAGAAAGAAGTGGAGCAGCTAAACAAGGAAGAGGTACAAGTCTGTTAATTCACTATTTATTCTGCATCACGGTGAAAGTTCTCAGTCACCCAGCTCATTGGACTTGAGTGTTTAAGTTGAATGCAACTTCTTAGTTCTTGATGATGATTCATCGCTATTCCGAAATTCTTCTGAAGTTCTAGAAGTTGAGGGAGAGACCCAGGTATCTAACGTCTAGTGGGGTTTCACTTGAGATGGTCTGTCAACATGAGTTGCAAATCTTTGCCCCACCCTGCCATCATTTGAGACGTTAGTTGGGCTGGGAATTGCTCACAATTCCAATTCAGAGGGCTGTCATTTGATTTTTAATGCATGATTGTGCATTGTAAGGTGTTCAGGATACATGTCTTAAGTTAGCCTTTTCTCATCTTATCAAGATCTTATCTCATCAAATAAAATGTAATTAGTGGGAGTCTTGCAAACAACAATCATACAAGTGGTCCAACCTTTCCAAATCATAGGCTGTGACTTATCTGTGACTGTAAGAGGACGTGAGACTAGTAAAACTATTTTTGGTATTCCAGCGTTAAAGTTAGCACGAAATATCCTCGAGACGGGATGCAGCATCTCGGCTCTCCTCAGAATCAGTGTCCTCCTTTACTAGTCTTTCACACCATCTATCTTCTATAACCAACATCTGAAAAGTTGTTTCCTCAAATGTCTCCCTTCCTTTAAATGTATGTTTACGTAGACCCACCATATACAATATCTAACCAAAGTAAGCGCTCACATTTTTGTAACTATTTTATTGTATGTTTTCATGGGACAGCCCTGAAGATATTACCCTTTGATATGATGTATAGTAGTAATGTCTAAACCGCTGGCAACAAAAGTGAGTACACCCCTAAGTGAAAACGGCCCAATTGTACCCAAAGTGTCAATATTTTGTGTGGCCGCCATTATTTTTCAGCCATGAACTGTAGCTCCCCACAGCCGGCAGCACTCATGCAGCCCCAAAACATGACATTCCCACCGCCACGCTTGACTGTAGGCAACACACACTTGTCTTTTTGCTCCTCACCTGGTTGCTACCACACATGCTTGACACCACGTGAACTGTGTATGGTCCCTGTAATCCATGTCCTTAGTCTGCTGGTCAGCAAACGGTTTGTGATCTTTCTTTAGAAGTGGGTTCCTTCTGGGACGGCAGCCCTGCAGACCAGTTTTATACAGTGTGTGGTGTATGACCTGAGCATAGACAGGCTATGCTGACAGCACTCCTACGTCTATTTTCAAAAGCCAACCTATGGGTATGATGCTGAGAATGTGCACTCAACTTCTTTGGTCGATCATGGCCTGTTATGAGTGGAACCTGTCCTGTTAAACCAGTGTAAAGTCTTGGTCACCATGCTGCAGATCACTTCGAGGGGGCTGACAATCTTTTTATAGACTCTACATCTTTATGTAAAGCAACAATTGTTTTTTTTAATCAGATTCTCAGAGAGTTCTATACCATAAGGTGCCTTCAGCGTTGTACCATGAAAAGAGATAATAAATTAGTTACAAGAATGTGATGGGTGTACTCACTTTTGAGAGACGCTGTACAAACCCTTACTATCCAAATTTACCAGGTACACCTAGCTAAATAGAAACTTTTACTGAAGACTAATAAAGGGAATACAGATAACCGGTAAATACAATGTTGGGTGTACCTCATGGCCAGTGTGTGTATTTATAAGACACGCGTCTTAATTGTTTATTCAGGATGAGATGAAAACCCATATTACAAACTTGGGCGAAGCGATCGCCCAGCTTCAATCTGAACACCAAAGCCGACTGCAGGCCCTTCAAAACCAGAAGGACAACATTTCCCAGGAACTTAGCAAGGACACAACGCACTCCTACCTGTCCCAAGGCCGACAGGCCTCCATGGACGTTCTGCAGTACCTTCAGGGTGCAATAAAAGCCCTGGAGGAGTGGTACGAACCACGGCTGGTGGCTTTACTGAAACGGCGGCAAAGCAGCGGAGAGGCTTTGAGTAAATACAAAGAGCAGTGCCAGGAGCTGAAAACACAGCTGGGTCCCCTGAAGCACGAAGAGCAAATGCTGGAACTCGAGAGGGCCCGACTGGAGGAACGTATCCTCCTGATGCAACAACAGAGGAAGGAAAATCTGCAGCAATATCGCGTACGTAGCTGCACACACTCACGATCGGTTAATGATTACACAGTATCGTTTGGGACTAAATGCAAATTCATGTTGAAAATAAAGATGATAATCTACTTTATGTTCCAGTCAACAATAGACCTGCTAGAGAAGAACAGCAGAGAACTGAAAACTGAACTTCAGATGCAGAAAAATAAAATTGGAGAAATGGAGGAACTAAAGAATAGTCTGGCCAAGCAGCTTTGCTTCTATAGGCAAGTACACCAGTAAGCAATTTATTACAAGTACAGGTATGCACTGTTTAATTACCGCATTACGCTCTGTGAAACAGGGTGCTGAGTTAAACGAACACTGACCGGACATTAGTTACATAGTGTCTTTATGCTACTGTAATGTAAATACAATGGGTATTTTTATTAAGAAAACAACAATGAAATGTCAGAAAATCTCAAGTGACTGATGAGTGACCAGTTTTTAGTTATGGGTTAGAGAAAATATATAGGTAATGGGGGCAACCAAAGGAGTACTATTTACAATAGGACAGGCACATACACTTATGAATGCCATTTAGAGCTTGTTACAAATAAGTAAAGTCATACACACCAAGGCAACTAACTTGCACGAAGTCTCTAAACACATCAACCGAGTTGGTACACAGACTGTAGTCCAAATGTAAGCTAACAAGCAAGCAAGTACAAGACCGGTAAGGTAACACACACACTAATAACAGGCATTCACTCTTAAGCCTTCGTTGTGAACGTGAACAGATTTTGACTGTATGGCAGTTAAACGGTGCAAACCCAGTACTATAAAATGCTTAGATTTTACAATAGGATGTGTCGTCATGTCTAGTTTGTCATTTTCTATTTTAGAGAGCGAGCAGAGGGACAGCACACACAGGACATCTTACTCGGTGAAGAGAAAACTTGAGCAGTGAAGTCTAAGCAGGCTTTTTGCACTATTTGGGATTTATATTGCTGACAATGATTATTTCCTTATTTTCCTTTAGAACCACATATGACAGGTGATGTGGTCTATTCGTTGGTCTATTTTTAAAGCAAATCACTGACACCTGCCTGCTTACCAGAAGCATCCCATTCTAGAACCTTAAGGTCAGGTATTTTTGCCGGACTTAACGTTATTGGTGGAAGGAAAAACACTGCACACACCTGCATTCAGTAGCTCAGTACAATCTCAACATCAATTTGAACTTTGGACGCTGTTGTGTAACGGCTGGTCAAAAAAGGTTTAGCATGTGTATGTTTACTTTCCATTTACAAAGTAAGAACTATGTTTGTTGGACTGTGTTTTATACCGACACAAGCAGAGACATGAATTGGAAAACATCTGACTTTGTTCTTAAACACAACAAGCAACATGCCAGCTTCACCTGCGTAGAAATGACCAAGAAGTGCCGAGTGCCGGTCATTTAACCACTGTGCCTTCTTACTAGTAGTGCCACACTGGATTTATGTACTACAAGGCTTAAGGCGTTTAAAACTCATTTCCACCTGTACGTTTATATTTTGGTTCTACGTGTGTGATAATTAATGTGTGCTTGTAATGGAATATCCACGGTGTAGAGCATTTCTTGGCAGGAGGCTTCAGGTGCTGTGTAGTTGGTAGTGTTCCACAAAATGTTTTCAGCAGTATCTGTGACAAATTTACGTAACGTTTGCACGCCATCTTTCTTGTCATTAAATGGCACATACCTAACATCAAAACAGAGCCAGACCTTGACCATTGTAGATTTACATATTCTGTAGTGTCACAACTTAAAATCAATTGCATTTAACTGGGTCGTTTAGCCACTTTATGATGCACCTTTATTAAGTCAACTGCTTGTTAATGCAAATCCGTAATCAGCAAGATGAAACATTGCAGGGTCCAAACTGTTCCAGGAAAATATCCCCACACCATTACACCATCAGCAGCAGCAGCCTTGGACCACTGATGGAAGGCAGAATGGATCCATGCTTTAATGACATCCGTGCCAAATTCTGATCCTAACGTTTGAATGTCACGTCAGAAATTTAGACTCATCAGACCAGGCAACGCTACTCCAACCCAATAGTGTTACATTTTGGTTAACCTGAGCAAACTGTAGCCTGTTCTTAGCTAACAGAAGGAACACCTGGTGTGGCCTTCTGCTGCTGTAGCCAATTCGCTTCCAAAGTTCAACATATTGTTCATTTAGAGATGCTACGAGTGAACGAGTTACTGTTGCTTTTCAATCAGCTCGAACCAGCACGACTTTTTCTCCTCTGGTATCGAGGTATTTACACCCTGACCAGTTCCAGTAAGCTCTGCTCATAACTCCATGTGAAAATCTCAGTAGTTTCAGAAATATTGACCAGCCCATTCTAAACCAACAACCATGCCCTGCTAAAAGCCACTTAAATCACCTTTTACTTCTATCTTGATGCAGCCTGACTTTCAGCAGGCCACCTTGATCATGTTCTCACGCCCAGGCGTGCCGTTATGTGATTGGCTGATCAGATATAACCCAAGCTATTTAACAGGTTTGCCTGATAAAATGGCCAGTCAGTGTGCAATCCCGCAACACCGACAACTGTAGCAGTTTTGTCCATGGATCAAATGAATTGGTCTTGGGTAGAAATGTGGATCCCCCTGAACATTTGTTTTGCAAACTAAAATAAATGCATGACAAAAGCCAAAACGGTCTATTTTTAAAATAACCTTATAGAAGGGGGACTTAATGACGAGTGATGACCATCATCACCCAAATTGTCTGGACCGTTACACCAATAAGGACCACGTGACAGATGAACCAGCTCAGAGTAAACGTCTTTATACACAAAAGATGGAGTGCTGGTGATGAATCATTATAACAAAGTAAGTACAGGGACATATTAGGGCATTGCGGTAAACCACTCAGAAGAGCGACTGGGGTTTAGAAACAGTGTGTTGAACAAAGCAATTTATTACGAGCAGTTGGAGTTTAAATAAATCAAATGTTTAAGCCACATGGTATAATTACAGTGGCTGATTAATTTAAAAAAAAAAAGGTTTATTCTGAATGTTCTGTACAATAGTATGGACATAAAGAGGACAGACATCGAAAAGTTAGACCATGTCCAACAGTATAAGAGAAATAGAAGACAAACATGACATTACCAGACTGTTACAAAACCACATGCTTAAAGATGCAGATGTTAAATGAATCCAAATCTAAAAACCCACCACAACTGGACCATGGCAAGCAACTACAAGATGAGCCTCTTCAATCACAATCAATTCATTTGGTAGAATGCGACAGGCTAACGAGAAGGCATTACAAAAAGAGGCAATTAGAATTCGAACCAAAAAAAAAAAAAGCCACCAGTTTCTCTTAGAAAAATACACTTTCATAATATAAAAAGAGAATACTTTATTTTTTTCGGGGGGAAATTTCCATTTTAAGCACGTGTGGGTGGCTGATGTGACAGACGCTGCTCACCACTTATCTACAGGGACAGGAGAGCACATGGTCCAAAGTGTGGTGAAGACGTATCATACTTCATCCCTGAACCTCTGTGTCTGCTGCTCCTTCAGGGTCCTCGTCATTGTAGATGTTCTCGGCCTAGGGGCAAATAAAGTGATAACAGTGAAAAACTGTTAGACTGAGCATCTTTAAATATCAGGAGTAACAGCCAAGACTTTTGCAGCATATCTAACACAGACAACCAACATTCAAAGTCACTTAAATCACCTTAAACTTCACCAGGTCATCTTGACAACGTTGAAAAACCTAAACACGTCGAGTTACGGCCCTGCAATTGACTTATTGGATATCGGGGTTACGGTTACATTTGTACCTAATAATGTGGAAACTAAGTGTACGTTGATTGAACACAACACAATCTTAGCTGATCTGTGCTCAGACTACTTACACCTGCAATTTTAGAAACTGTATATTAAAATGTCGTCGTCATCACTGAAGCATGAGCACTAGAGCATGTTTACTCACCATTTGCCAAACTTGCATGATGTTGTCCTCAGACACAGAGCAAATCACCCAAGGCTCATTGGGATTCCAGGAGAAGTCGGAGATCTTGGCTGTGTGTCCACCATGGATAAACTGCAAAACAGAACGAATTCACACAATTACAAACGTCCACTGAAATCAGTCCCTGATATTTGTGGCGTCACGTGTCGGGCATCTCACAGCATGGGCAAATGGGTCATTCCCTATGCCTTTTGTCATTGCTGTGGTTTGGACAGCACCCAAAAGAACGTTATGGATGGCACCTTCTGGTTGACAAATCTAAATATACTGTTGAATATTCCAATTTACCCTCTGCTTAGGCCAAGACCTCACAAAATACATGTAAAAATTGCAAAATACAGAGTGGCCTAACGGTTAAGGTTACTGGTCTCTGGGTTCAAATCCCACATCTGCCAAGCTGCCACAGTTGGGTCCTAAAGCAAGGCTCTTAACCCACAATTACTTGCATTGTGAGACTGTACAAGTTGTAAGCTGATCTGTATAAGGGCGTCTGCTAAATGACATAAATGTAAATAAGAAGCCCAAGCACAATATAGATACATTACTATTTCCTTATCAAGTCTGTACAGGTTTTAATACACTTGCTGGAAAATATAATTGCATGTCAATTAAAAACATGCCTTAAAATCCAAAATCTTACTTCTGTATCAAGAGTAGTTCTGTTTCTTACCAATAATTCCGGTGGTCCATCCTCTGCATCTTCTGGTGACTGCTCTTCCCCAATTTTACTGTACAAAAGCAAAAACAGTATAACTGCAAGTTGTGTTTAAAGCAAGTGTCGTTCGATAATGCGGCAGCTAACCTACCTGAGATCCCAGACGTTTAGTCGCCTGTCTGTCCCGCTGGAGGCCAGGATGGTCTCGTTATGAGGTGACCACTGAACCTGTAGATACAATATCCAGTCAGATCAGCGCAAACGATAAGACTGAAGCATTCGCAAAAAGTGTTTTAGAGTTTAAAAAAAAATAATAAATAAATAAAAAATACCTGAAATATTTCATCTTTGTGTGACTCGAAGGAATGCAGCTTCAGCTTGAGGTTCCTAAGATCCCATAGTGCAACAGTCTGTAAAAAAGCCAGATTAGACTTAGGAGCTCTTGGTGTTTACTGTGATTGAAAGGTGCCATTTCAAAATAATCCAGACTAATTATTTAATTGTCCACAACAAAATCTCTGATTAAAATAGAAAACAAAACATGAAAGCCACCTAAAATTTGTCACACAAACACCACTCAATGTCACACCATATGGATTGAGCTTAATTACAATCAATGAGCTGAATTACCTATTAATGTAACTGAATAACATTTGTCAATCCCCAATTAAAGAATTAATATATTAACTTAACTTAATTACTGGATATAGTGGCATTGCAAGATCGCGTAGAGATAATGACCATAACACACGAGCCAACTTAATTTCTAGCCTTTAATTAATCAAAGCTTTCCTCACCTTGTCAGCAGAGCCAGTGGCCAGTATGAACTCACTGTATGGATTAAAGGACAGGCAGTTGACCTCTGCAGTGTGGGCATCCACAGCATGACTGGGCTTGGATGTGTTGTTAGAGCGTGTATCCCAACTAAAAGGTTATAGAGTTAAACATTAATCAAAAGTTTAGCCCAAAAAAAATAATAATAAAAATCAAATGGCACAATTTCTTTCAATGCACATCAGGTCTTACTTCTGAAATACCTGATTTTTCTGCAAGTACAACACGAGCAATCGCTGTCCATTAAAAGTCAATTAATTTAAATCACCAAAAGGAAAAAGACCATTATTGGGCCAGCCATCTTGGGTAACGTTCACAGAACTGCGTGTACATCAATTACTAGCTTAGATCAATAGTGTGTGTAGGAGCTTTATCCAAAGCAACTTAATGGCCTTAGGTTTGTGTTTTAGAATTTTTGCAAAACAATAACACTTTCTAGACCATTAAAGTGGTCAGAATTATGTAAGGCTTCTACCAACCAAGCCTAAGCCTACACGAAGCCAATTACTAAAAGTACAAGCTGAACAAATACATTGGTGCATTGTAAATAGAACTGATTTTCCCACCTTTACACAGACAAGAAATATCAACCATACATGGTAACCATAAATATCCAGTACATAAAGCTAACTTACATCATAAGCTTTTGGTCATCTGCCACTGATCCAAAGAGGGATTCATGTAGCAAATGCCAGGAAACATCCTCCACCACAGCAGTGTGACCAGTGAAAATGGTTTTAGCATCTACTATTTTCCCCTCCTTGGGTACCGTACTGATGTCCCACAAACAGATAGTCTAAGAAAAACAGAGCCAAACAAAGTAAATCGCAGAAGGATTTCTGTCGAGTAAAAAGATTCAGTACATTGAAGCATTGAAGGACAAACGGAACAACATGGCTTACATGGTCATCAGAGGCGCTGAGTAAGCAGCCACTCAGGTTGGGGTTCCAAGAAAGGCCATAGCCCTCTTTCTGATGCCCCCTCAACCGCAAGTCCGGAGTGCATTCTCCAGAGGGATCTACAGGGAACAGCAGAGCATCCATACACAAGGTTAATAATGGAACATAAGAGTGCTAAGACCAAAGGTAATGTGAAACCACTGTTAGACACATTTAACAATTATAAAACTAATATGTAAAGATAATCCTACCAGGTTTGGAAGGATGTTTGGTGTAATCAAAGACCAGCACGTCACTGGTAGGTGTCTTGGTAGCAATTATACAGGGGTTCTGAGGCATGTATCTGGCTCGGTTCACTTCTCCTTCATGGTTAATCTTAATTTCGATCTCAATCTTGCCACTCACTGAACCAAAGCCACCAAACTCTGCAAGCAAACATGCCCTTCAAGATTTTACCACTGCTTGAATAAACACAGCTTAACACTGTTCCAAAATAAAAAAAAAAGGTCATGCTTACCGCCTTTCTCACTATCATAATGCGAAGCATCAAACTGAGCATCGTCATTAGGCAGCTGAACACTGGCAATGACTAGGTGGTTCTGCTCATCTGACGTATGTGTGCCAAGGACCAAGCGGTGGACACTATAGTCCTTCCCCTCAGGCCTGTAGGACAACAGGGACGAGACCAACCGTTCATTTTCATAGCGCATACAGATGAATAGCAATGCTAGTAACTCATACACGAAGTGGCAAAAGTAGAAGCATTTAAAAACCAAAGCAACTCAGCCCATGTTAAATTACAAAGCAGGGTTGCCACTGGCTTGGGGTCATGGTGCATAAAGGTCACCAACAATCTAATGAATCTGCTAACTGCCGTTAGCATTGGCGCAAACTGTGCACCATGAACTTTGTAGCATGGGCTTCCATTGCCCAGCAGCTACACATAAGGCTTGCATTACCAAGCTCAAAGCCAAGCATACTCTAAAGTGGTGTAATGTACGCCTCCCCCGAACTGTCAGGTACAGGAAACGTTAAGTGGAGTGATGAATCACGCTTCTCTATCTGGCAACCCATTCATCCCAATGAAGGGAAAACTTCATGCTGTAGCATACCAAGACAATAGCTGTAAAGGGGGGTGGGGACGACTCTGTAATAATGTCTATAAATTTAGGTGTACTGTGTAAATGTCCAAATAATTATGTCCATATACTGTATCTACATACAGTGGGCACCCTAAAGCTATGCACATAGAGGCGAGGAAAACAGTAGTACAGAGTTGTGAGTATTTTGAGATACCTGGTGACATCTGGCAACCACTGTGCAGTAAGGCTGGGCCACTCAAGTGCATGGGTCATCACCAGGTCATAGAGGAACGGTGTGTTTTTCTTCCATATCTTGTACTCCTCATTTATCACCCTCTCCTCAACGGCATCATCAAACGCAGCTGCAACACACAATGGATGAGAGACAAGACTGACAAAGTTAACTGACATTGAAAAGTAAATTTTGTTGTTGTATATCAAATAGCAATTTCACTACATTATCTTCAATAACATGTTGGGGGTGGTGAGAGCCATGTGCTTCACAGAACCCGTATGCAGTACAGCAATAATAAAATGTAATGTGTATTGAAATGGAATACAGCAATATATAAATATAATGGACGCATAATAGTCACAAAAAATATTTAGATCCCAATTGTATGCTGTGTGTAGTAGTTTATGACAGTTCATACAACCAGGCCATTTCATCGGGTACACCTGTTCAAATGCATGTTGAATGCAATTGCAAATATGTAATCAGCCAATCACATGGCAGAAACTTTATACATCTACGCATGTAGACAAGATCAAGATGACCTACTGAAGTTCAAATTGAGCATCAGTTCGCTTGGCTTCATTAATGTCGCCTAATGTAACCTAACACGCATGTCTTTGGACTGTGGGAGGAAAACCGGCGTACCATAACTAACCCATGCAGACACAGGGAGGTCATGCAGACTCCACACAGAAAGGAACCAGTCCACTCCACCCTGGGAGTGAACCCAGGGCCTGCTGTGGGGCAGCGTTGTTACCCACCGAACCACTGCCACAAACTGAGTCTCAGAGGAAAAAGGTGATTTAAGAGAATTTGATCAGGGCACAGACACCCACACCATACATAAGCCAAGAACAGGAAACTGAGGCTACAATTCACATGGCTGACCAACACTGGACCGTAGAAAACTAACCTGGTCTGATGATTCTTGCCATTAGAATGATAGGGTCAGAATTTGACCCAACCACTAGAAAGCGTGAATCTTCCTGCCATGTTTCAGGTTCAGTTCAATGGTGGTGGTGCAGTGACGTGGGGGATATTTTCTTGGTACTTTTGGCCCCTTAACACAGCTTAAAGCCAGCCTGCTCGAGTACTGCTGCCAGTCCATCACTTCATGATCATATTATGAGCACATAAATCTATGGCCAACATCACAAAGCTCAAATCATCTCAAACTGGTTTCTTGAAGATGATTCACATCCATTTCAGTTTACTCAATGGGCTCCAGTCACCACAGCTCAACCTACTGAGATCCATCCCTTTCAGATGTGGTGGAATGGGAGATTCACATCATGGATATGCGCGTTCAATATTTATTAAAAGCATAAGGAGTACAAGAAATTTATCCCAGTGCTTGAATCAATATAAAGTCAAGTCCAATAAACGACAGACAGAGATACAATATACACGGGCCCACACAGTGGCTAGCACCACAGCCGCAAGGCAAGAAGGTCCAGGGTTCGATCCCACGGTGGAGAGGCATGTGTGCTTTCTGCGTGCCCTCCCCGTGTCTGTGTGGATTTACTCCAGGTACCCCGGTTTCCTCCCACAGTCCAGAGACATGCATGTTATGTTAATTGGTGTCTCTAAAGGTGCCCTTAGTGTGTGACTGCGTGTGTGCCCTACGATGGATTGGCGCCCCGTCTAGGGTTGCTCCTGCACTTGCGCCCAGAGTTGCCGGGTGGGCACCGGCTGTGGATTAAGCGGAAGATAGTGGATGGATGGGTATAATATATACAGCACACAGTCAAGCAGTGAAAAGTAAAAACAAAGTTACATAAAACACTGGATCATCACCGGACTACTAGAAGTAATTTTTCTAAGTGAAAGTTTCCTAGTATGAACTTCAAATGTCTTGGAAATACATAAAACTAAACAGTAGTGGATTAAAATCTAATAAGATAAACAAAGTCAGACCAAAAGAAAGGCGTTTGAAGAATTAAATTCTAACTTAGTCCCCAGTACTAACACTTATAAACACTCGTAATTTTTAAACAGACGTTTTGTACAGATTTAGCTTTCGTTGATCACTGGTTACTAATAACTTATCCAAAGGAATTCATAAGGGGAAAAGGCAGTTTTAGACACTATTCCGGGCATTATGCATCCGTATTGCACAGCTAGGAATCCGATTCGTATTTTAACCTACAGACGTGACTCGGATGTTGCATCCTTAGCCATAACGATTTAGCGTAAAGCTAGCCTACGCTCATTCATTCAATAGCTGCAATAATATCAATCAGCCTCTTATCTACAACCCAACCGAACGATGGTGCAACTTTTTGGTTTATAATATAAGGTGTATGAAACGCGGGCAAAACTCAAGAGCCAAAAGCGAATACACCGGAATTTAGGGGTAACGTGTAAGAAAATAATATGGCGGGACGCGCGCGCGGCCTGTATTCAATCCCCATACAGCTAACGACGTTATTAGCAACGTTCAGCTAACTAAAGAGCTCAATAGATTTTAGCACATACACAACCACACAGACGGGTTATAGCAAGGCAATAAGAACGTTCTCACCTTCTTTATCGGCCATGCTGACTCTCCCTGTGCAAATTAAAGGCCTTATTCCAGTTAAACAGACCGGTAATGTCACAGTGTTCACTCACACCGCTGCAGAAGCTCTTTGTCTCGCGGTACTGGGCACGTTCGCGCCAACTGCAGCCGCAATCGCACAGTCAGAGCCAATCAGAGAGCAGCAACATGCCGGTGGGCGGGGTTGGGTTGCCAGATGCTGTTATAAAAGCGAGAGGACATTTACATGTCGGAGGCGGAAGAGTACAAAAGTATTCGGACCCCACACAGCGCACATACGGGAGCTTTTAGGCCATCTAAATCCACAGACAGTAATATGGAGTTGCTATCCATTTGTGGTCGCGCTTTCTCCATAGACACGCTTTCATATAAGATTTTTAATGTGTCTATGGGAGTTTTGCGTATTTATCCAGAGGGGTATTTGTACGAAAATGCTTGGCTCACGATCCTTCTAGTTCTTCCTATAGGTGTTCTAAGGGGTTGAGGGCTCTGAGTGGGACAGTCTAGTTCACACCTAAGTCACCCAAATATGCATTTATGGACCTTTATGGATCTGTTGCAGTGGGTTCTAAAGAATCGCCTGAATTCAGTGGCCTAATACTTTTGTCCATACAATGTGGTTCAGATTAGTTGAAACAGATATTTCAGACTTATCCCACTTTTCTGTTCTTGTTCCAGTTCACCTTGCATAATGTATAGAGTTGGGTTTTATTGGTGCCTTCAGGCAGGAGGGTTTAAGGGTTAAAGATGTGATAGTTTTGTTAGTACCGATTATTTAATTTAGTAGTGACAAAAGTCCAGTTTTATTTAGTTATATTTATTTTGAAATGATCCGTGTACAGACTAAATCATTTCACCTACTGGATTTACGAATATAATGAACATTGGGTGTCACAGTGGTTAATGCTGTTTCCTCAAAGCTCTTGAGAACCCCAGCTTGACTCCTGGCCAGGAACTCTGTTACTGCATGGGGTTTCTTTAGGTGCTTCACCCACAAATCAAGAGGTCAGCTGATGCCCTAAATTGTTCTTGTAGGCGTGTGCAGTGCCATGCCAGATTAAGCGAATGAATTAATGTATGAAAATTGAAAAATGAATGTATTTGGAATAAAGAAATAAAACTTTGAGATCTTGAACGCACGAGCTTTTCTTGGCTGCTGGTTTCACTCCAGGTGCCATTGTTAATCTCTACTTTTCAGCTGCAGACATGATCCCAATGACTTTTTCTAAAACAAGTAAATGACAGAAATGGACGTTGACTGAACATTACCATAGTCATGCAATCATTTTACTTTAGTGTAACGTAAATATAAAACTTACACAACTAAGCATGCAAATGATACCTAAATACATCAGATAATTGAAGTAGTTATAGGTTATATAGTATAGAGAGTATAATATAGAGTACAGTGGTTAATACTACTTACACTAGGACAGGCACACATAAGTACAACTTACAGCCGATTGAAAAAGTAGTAAAAAAAAAGGTCTCTTTTTTGTACTTGTCTTCTGTTTGAAGCCTGTAACGTTGAGTGGAACAACACTGATTTTATAATTTGGGTTTTGGCCCATTTTTTTGCCCTGTATTGTACTGATCACGTCATACAGCCTGCCAAATTAAGAACAGGTAATTGCAGGAACATAAGATATTTAACCAACATATTGTATGTAAAACAATAGATTTTATTAATACAAAGAAACTCATACATATACAAGTAAATTGATCAAATTTGTTTAAATGGATCTTCACTATATTATCTAGTTTCACACAGTACCTAAACAGCATTAGTAAAGAATGTGTGCATAATTAATATCAATCTATATATATGACATCTCATTTACACAGAAGGCAGAGGCCAATCTTTCCCCTGGGTTGTGCTTGAGCTTGAGTGTATACAAGGTCTCACTAGGCAGTACACAATAAAACTAACACTAATAGTGCACTAGCAGGCCTTAAAGAGCTGTGTGTGTGTAGTGAGCTTTAGGGTCTTGACTGCTAATCGTCTTCTCTCTCAGAATCAGACTCTGGAAAAGAATGCAAAAACGTTATTTTACAACATAAGCGCTAATGTAAGATAAACAATGAATTTATTCTACCTCAAAACTGATCACCATACCTTCCTCTGCATTCTGCAGCCACTCCACAAACTTCCTCATCTGCTCCAGGAAGACACTTTTGCCTTTGGAAGCATGGACATCTTTGTACCATTTTAAAATGGCTTCCTCGCTTAGGACATCGGCTGACCAGACAAAGGCATTGGAACATAACATACTGTTAAAACATATTGTTAAACCGTACCCGAGCTAATTTGTACAGTATAGCAAGTATTGCTGTTTGCATGTACCTTTGTAGAAGAGTACCACTATCTTGGAGAAGGATTTCATGAAATGGATGTTGTCATAGCAGTACTCCTGAATCTTCTGAAGCAAGACGAGTTCAGATTGGCCCTGAGTACTGAAGACAGCCAGTAGAGGGGCATAGTGCTACAAAGGACAGTACGGCATTTTCAGACAGAGACTGACCATGGAACATCTGTCACCACTCAAGCCTATACTGTGGTAGCCTAGCGGTTACTATACTGGACTCTAGAAGAAGGAAGGTCCAGGGCTCAAATCCCACCTCTGCCAAGCTGCAGTTAAGGGTCTTGAGTAAGACCCTTAATCCACAACTGCTTGGATTGTATCAATTGTAAGTCGCTCTGGATTGTAAGAGCTTCTGCTAAATGCAAATTACAATCCACGCAATTGTGGATTAAGGGCCTTTTTTAGGGACCCAACTGTGGCAGAGGTGGGATCTGAACCCTGGACCTTCTGGTCCATAGTTCAGTACCTTATCCACTAGGCCACTAGCTACTTACAGAAAGACTTTAAATTCTTCCTAGTAGAAAAAAATCATGTTAGAACAAATAAGCAGTAGCCAACCAAAACTTGCTAGGATCTCATGAGGGTAAAACAACAAAACACACAAGTCAAGGTTTTCCTTTTTTTATAAATATGCAGTTGCATTTTTTTTTTAGAAAAAGCACACAACTTATTTATGGACTTACGGACAAATGCACCTATTAACCCAATTGTGCTTTAAAAAGGTATCGTTATGTTAACGCAATGAAACGGCAGCAAACAAGATAAGACTTCTGTTTATGCTTATAACTGCATTCGTATGGCTTTGTAGTAAGATCTGAATGTAAATGCGATTTCTTTCAGGTCACAATTCATCGTGAGCAACATAATAAAAGTGCTGTGCTTAATGTGATAAAAATATTTGAATCGTTTGAGAGAACTAAACAAAACAAATACATGCATATGAGCAGTTTTCTTGTGCCGACGATGGCTGGTCAGGTAACATATCAAGGCAAGCCAAATTTACACTGCTCACAAAAAAGTATGGGAAACCTTTGTCCACAGTCCCAACTGAGCAACCTTAGGGTGACAGTGGAAAGAAAAAACCTCGCTCAATGTTATAAGGACGAAATCTTGGGAGGACCAAGACTAGACAAAACATGTAAAAAATAATACTAATAAACTACTAATAATACGTTTAATAAGCTTATAGTAAAAGAGAGAACATATTTAATACATATTTAAACATATTTATATATTTAGTATAACAAATAAATATAAAAAATAAAGTAAATATAAAAAGTAAACACATATATATACAGTCGAATCTGGTTAATGGGAGCAGCCGCTTATTGGGACCGAATCCTAAAGTACCGAAACAAATCCTATTATATACGTGTAATTTTATTCGCTTATTTGGACCAAAATTCCG
>JAUZST010067688.1:0-22235 GCA_034779995.1 Parotocinclus haroldoi | reverse complement strand
TGTGTGTGTGTGTGTGTGTGTGTGCGTGTGTGTGTAGATAAAATATATAAAATAAAATATAGTTTTGCAGATATGACACTGGATGAAATAAAGAGCCACTTTTCCACACTTTGGGCTATACCATTCATTTAAATATTATACGCATGACAGAATGGAATGTCACCAGTCCTGTGAGGCCCCATGATTGTGTTGTGCATATCTTGAATGTTCAGGACAGCTGTGGGAGAATATTATGGCACCTCTGGCGGGTGACAGCCTGCGTGTTGTTGAAACAATCTTGCCAGTTCCCATTTTCATTGGTGACGGCGGCATGCCCGTCTGGCTTGGTGGAAAAAAAAAAAACTAATTATCTAGCCTGGCCCGCAGTCCCCTGAGCATGCCCATAACCCCTGAAGCAATCCACTGGACTAATAACTATGACAATGCCAACAGACAATACTACCTGCACAATAGCTATAGCACATGGAAAGTGACAGGAACGAGCCTGCTGAGGATAGAGTATTTTAAACCCACATCATCAAATAAATATAGGGGTGTGTAATGTAGTGTAGGAGAGGCTAATTGAGTGTACCTTTATACCGATTTAAGTAGATGGCTCAAACAACATCTCTGTCTCTCTCCAATTCTGTCTCTTCTTATAATTGAACTCATTACTTCATTATTCAAATCTAGCTCTAATGTGCTCCTTGAAACCAGATAGAACAGATTAAAAGTGGTGTTAAGCAGCAATTGGAGGCAATTAATTTTATATATCAACATCTAAACAAATTATAGTGTGGTGGTGGGTGGAAATATGCATTCAAAACACCAGCAGGCCAGTAGGCCACAGACTTGTGGGACTTCTGGAAGGACCCGCTGCTTCGAGCTTAGATCAATCCTGTCACGCAGTGCACCATTACTCCCTGGGCTCTACAAGATGTTATGATCTCAGGACTAAAGTGGCTATTAAACCAGAAAACAATACAGTGTGATCATAAAAAATACATACTAGAACCATGGAATTTCATACTGCCTTGGTTTCTGCTTATGCATAAGCTAGTCTTGTGATACACCACTCTGTTTTAGTAATACAGTGATTGAGAAGCACTGTATATTGTTCTTCCCTTTTTTTCTTTTACCAATTTCTGAGATAAATACAGCAAAACCGCTTAATGTGACAGACGCAGTTCAAACACAGTTGCGTTGGTAACAAAATTGCATGGTGTTTGAGTCGGTACGATTAATTACTTTTAATACATTTAAGTTAAAATAAAAAATATCCTATAGAAATGCATTGATGTTAAGATTTAAATTCACAAGATGAGATACAGTTGGGCATGGTGGCATACAGTTTCTGTATGGTATCATGTGGCACATTTGCCACAGATTTTGCAGTTGGGCCTGTAGATAGGTCCCCAGCTGGTCTAATGAATGCTTGATTACAAATAAATCTAGCTAGCATGCAAGCTAAATAATTGTTTCATTTTGGCAGAGACACTCATTGGAATGGCAACGTGGTCCAGGAGGTCCTGCACATATCGCTGAACTGTTGGTGTCCCTTGTATCACTACTAGGGGTGACGACTGTTGTAAGCAGTTGGAGTAGTGTGTCACTCCACAGCAAAGGCATGATTGAGGCAGTCACCACAAGGTCTCCATACTCAAATAGAAGCTTGATTAATCTAAAGATGACACAATTCCAGTGCATTGCAATCCATTTTCTCCTTTTTGACACCTCTGTAAATGGAGACAAGTATTTTGGCTCTTGTGGTGGTCTGTTCCCTTCTCATTTTTGGAGATGTTAAGATTTATTGTCACACAGGGACAGTCCTTGCTTCTAGCTTTCCTACCACCTGTCAGTTGATGCTCTGCATTTCACCCAAGTATGAATTAGTGTGAGATCCCATGTCCAGGGTGTGTTTCCTTCACCTAGTATTTCAAACAACAGGGCTCAGAACTGCCAGGAGGATCTTAGGTCTTTCCAAACCATAAGAAGATATGATAATAATGACATACTTAATGAAAGCGTCTCTGTTGTCAAGTTGTTAGTGGGGGTGTAACAATATAAACTGCTCACGTTTTTATTTTTTTACGATAATCATTTTACATTTAATTTGACATTCCTAAGACAACAATGCAAAATGCACTTTCTTGTTTGCATTTAAAAAAGAAACACTTTTGGTCCCCTGCAAAAGAAAATGGCTATGAACCAAGGTTTAAAATTGTAAACAAAATGTTCTATTAATACCGTCACCATATCTTTCTTACTTATTATATTTATATAACACTTGAAAACATTATTTTTAATGAAGAATAACAATTCAAAATAATGGCATTTTCTTGCATAAGCATTTAAACAAATCTAATCTTCAGTCCCCTTCAATTAATTTATCAAATTAGAAGTTTTAATCAATGCCACTGAAACAAAATGTCCTACTATAACAGGTTCATTAAATTTAAGCAAACAAGCTACTGAATCAACAACAAGATATATATTCAGGAGCAAACAATGCAATTTCATTATGTTGCATAATAAACAGAACATGCATCATCCAACTCCATAAAGTGCATCATTAAATTATCCTTACACTCCCTGGTGTTTGTCCCTAGTGGTGCCACCCAGTTTCAGGGACCTGGGCTCAGTACTTGATTTTGGTAATTGTCTGATGTGCAGCATGTTCTCCAGTTTCTGCTCAGGCTTCCAGTCATACATCTGGAGATGGATTTGTGTTTCTCAATTGCCCCTATGTGTATTTAATGTGCAAACTACTGTCCAAGTTGTGTTTCTACCTTGTATTTCAGTTTTGAACATGTGATGGCATGGGAATACTCAGGCTCATATCCTGTTCTCAGTTAGAATTTATTTTGATTGCAGGGGCTTAAAGTTTTTTAGCGTTTACTATTTTATAAGAGTACAATGCACATTATTTTAGTATTTGCCCCAGTTATTCAATATATGGTGAAGCTACAGTAAGAAGTTAAAATAATGCCATTGCATATTATACAAAGAAATTGGTATTGCTGCTCCAAAACAAGGAAAATATCCCACAAAAAAGAACAGTGCAAATATTCACTTAAAAGACAGATTTTAACAGTTAACACTCAATGACTTTGCACTTCAAGATTAAAATTGCACCGATAGAATGAAAAGAGATATTGCACTGCCCTGATGGACTTGGGCATTTTGTTTACAATTATAGTGGAAGTAAAGTTATTTCTATTAACTTAACAAACCTTTTATCTTTAAACTTGCAAAATGTGTATTTTCATTGTTTGCACAACAAATTCAAAAGTGTCTTTTGTCAAATATAAATGCAATAATCATGAGAAAATCCAATCATGAACTCAGTATTGTGAATTGAATTGTATGCAGAGTGCATTGTTACACTTTTTTAGGTAGTGAGCTATTAGAAGGATCAAATACATTTGGGGTTACTTAGAGAAAAATATTTCCTTACTGGAAGCTTATCATTTCTGGGTTGCACATTTGGTGGTGCCACCAGACAAAGGGACTTGGGTTCAGTCCTTGTTTCTAGTTGATGTCTGTGTGAAGCCAGCTGCTATCAATTGTCCCTAGGTGTCAATTAAGGTATGATCCATTGTCCAGTTTGTTTCCTGCTCCAGCTAGCATTTCCCAGGCCAAACCTGCCATGATTGTTTTAGGCATCATGCCTTTATTTTGAGTAGACTCAACTACTGGTTGCTTCCAGTCATCTAAAGTCACTTGAGAATCTGTGAATCCTACCAGACTGAAAAGAGACTGCGCATTAATCCAGTTCTAGCCACACTGCACTGGCTTTTTGTAATTTTAGAATCCTTTTTCTCATGCATATAAAGCACTGCATGGTTTAGCACCTGCTTAGCACTAAGTTTATTGTTGTATGTCCCTTCACATGTACTCAACAGCAAGTATATTAAATATGACAAAACTACCCCAAAGGAAAGCAGCATTTGTCACATAGAAACACTTTACCAAAACCTTTAAGTAGAATCAAGCGATTCTTTCTAAGAACGTTTTTATCGTTCCTTTATTTTTATGACTTTTCCTGTTCTTATCCCCATTGGTTTTGAATTATACACCTTATCTATCATTATTGATTAGATCCTGTGCGTTTAAAAATTTTTTATTTATTTGTTGGACGATGACTTCTTTGTTGGTACATTTATTCTACATTTTATTTAAGGCATTGCTCAATTTTAAAATAATAAATGCATCTTATGACACTCCTTAAAATCTATAGAATTGGGTACTTCATATGTTCTGGGATTGTGCCAAAGTAAAAACTTTTGTGAACTTAAGTTTATAATATTATGTGTAAAATTCTGATGTAGACAGTAATGCTAGACCCATGTTAATTAAATAATAATACTCATTGGAACCTGTGGAGGAGAATCCATTTTTGTGACTTTATTGCAGCTAAATTAATCTTAGTGTTGAGCTAATAAGGATATGAATAAAATTAAAGATAGGTTGATTAATGTACAGTGTATAGAAAACCAGAACTATTCAACTGCCAGGTATAACTGGGTGAAGCAGAAAACTAGCTGAATGGTCAGATAGTCGTGCTACTTATTAATAAATAATGTGTGTATATCCTTAAGGTAATGGTCTATTGTGTCAGTGTTTTGTTAATTCGACAAATTCACATTAAATTCACTTTTAATTAATAGTTCGTCACAAAAAAACATATAACTATATATATATATAGTGTGTGTGTGTGTGCGAATGTGTGTGCGAGTCACTTTTTGTACTGGTGGATCCACAGTAGCTACAAAAAGAGTTAAACAGATAACTCCAGAACTACAAATGCATAGCACAGATGGGTTCTTTCAGCCATAAAACAGAAACAGGTGGATGCTTGTTTAACAGACAATGTATTACCAGGAGACTGTCCACACCTTCCAAGTAATTAGCAAAACTCCAGATTTAAGGTTTTTTTTAGCCATTTGAGATCCTGGCATATGCTTGAGTCTGCACGGCTGCCTGTCACTGCACATATGCACGGTGCATATATTTTAAATAACTTTAGAAATAATGATAAAGAATGTTACAAAGACGTGGTCGCTGCTTGTGCACTGTCAGAAATCAAGATATTCCATGTGGAACACATGTGCAGAAAGTATATAACTGAGGCCTGTTTACTGAGTGGCAAGAATGCACTGCAGGCACAGTGATTGAGAAAGTTCCCTCAGTTGCTTATTATAGCTGCTAGTGCTTGTGTTAGCATGTCTGTCTCTGGACTAGAGTTGTGAGAAATGTATTGTCTAAGATAACATCTTAATTGACGTAGCAGTGTGCAAGCTGATATTATTGAATATGTCAATAACGGTACAAAAACAGCCCAAAACACCTTGAGTTACATTTACAGATTCATGTAGCCAGGTAGGTTCTACCTATAAACACATGACTGAAGTTAAAAATGAGTGAACAAACTGTGCAAAGAGACTAAATACAGACATGTTGTTGAATCCTATTGCTAGACATGGCAGATCCTCACTCACATGAGATGCATTGGCTTTCAAAAGATAGATGTCACTCAAAAGATGTCGGAAACCAGCTGCAAAGTAACCACTGCAAACATGAAGATTAAGATTAAGCTTGGAAATCAACTGTAAATGACAGGCTTAAACCAGCCAAGGTATCAGCACAAAAACGCATTCAGCAAGCCTTAACGGAATCTTTCTCCTGAAAAAAGTGCCTTTTGACATGAAAAGCAGCTCATGGAAAGGCATAACAAATGCTATCATTACATCGGGAAAGATATGGTGCCAATGGAGGCTGTAGAAAGAGAGAGAAGAATTTAAACAATTTTTGAATAATTTATCCTCAATATATACTCTGTCTGTCTAAATATTTCAGTCAAACACATTTTTGAAGGATGTAATTATCGTCTACTTATCGTTAACATCAAAGTCTCATAAAAGATCTAGATTTATTTGTCGGTATTGCACACAGAACCATTACTTTCTCCTCCTTGGCTCTGCATACCATCAGGAGCAGGATCTCTTGAAGCAGAAGCATACAGCAAGATAAAAAAATTGTAAGAAATTTCCCCCTGGGGGAAAAATAAAGTATATCCGTCTGTGTGTCTACCTATCTATCAAAAGGCAAGGTAATGTGCCAAAAATTGGCCACCAAAGACCTGTTAGTGTCCTTACCTTCTGATTCATCCATCTGCATCTCCTCTACGTCTCATCTGCAAGCTTCTGTGAGGCATGCAGACACACATCACACGTCCTATCCAACTCTCATCATGTGCATTGATCATAGATGGCAAAAAGTACAATTTTAAAACTAAAATACTGTTTTGTTTTTTTTGTTTAAATTGCCTACAATCCTAACACTAACGCGGTCTCTATATAGAAAAAAGACCTTAGTAGACCTTCAATTACAAAGCCAGAGTGCCTCCCTGTGGTTAAACATAGAAATGCGGGCTAAGCGTACACCGGCACAAATGAATGGCCACCATTGGTCATTTCAAAAATAGCTACATAAAGATCGGAGCTTGGCCAGATCCAAAACCTATACGAAAATGACATAGCAGTGTAAACAGGCTCATACTCACACACCAGTCAGTTAAGATCGATTTGTCTACTAGCATGGTTTAAAATTGATTTGTTGGAGAATTAGAATAGAAAAGCCCAATGTGCCTCTATATCCCAAAATCATACTTGTACATTCATTGTTAGTGAGTGTGTGATAACTCATAGTCCTGCATAGCAATCACTTTTTTTAGGATAGTTTTCAGACCCATGCACTTTGTGGTTCTACAATTACAGACTGCAGTCTGGCTGTTTCTCGAATACTTTTAATTTATCCTTTACTCTGTTCTTTAGTGATCAGGTCCTATTTGGGTGGTGGTTCATTATCTGTACTGCAGTGACACTCATGTCAATACATGGCAGGGCAAATTTACACACATCAGTTGATCTAATGCATGTCAAAGGAACATAGGGGAATCCCAGAGGAAACGGGCACAAACACTAGAGAACATGCAAACTCAGGTAACAACTGAGTTGGGAATAAAGTCTACTTCTCTGGAGCTGTTAAGCAATAATGCTAAGTACTATTCAACCCATATATAGTGTACTGTATTTGAAAATGTGACACATCAAATTGAATTCTTTCAAATTGAAGTACTTTATGACTGGTAACACAAATCCAACGATTATTGTTATACTTAAACTCCCAGCGGTAGAGTAAAATTCTAAATACAGTGTGGTTTAATATGCAAATTGCCTAGTGGATTACATGGACAGGGTGAAAACTAACTCTGTCTCAGCATACTCAGTCTCTGTGTGGAATCCATAAGGGAGGCTGCAATGCAGGAATGTGCGTCTGTGGTGTTTAATGAAACTGACAGCATACTCCATATGGAATTTCATGACTGGCATGTGTCTAAGGAAGATGAGTGGATGTGCAGAAAAAACCCCAAAAAATCAGGATGCTGCTAATACAGAAATCCTGTATAACAATATGGAACATGACAGCAGTTGTTCTGCTGTTTTGGGAGAGGCCACAATAAAAACTTACTTGTCACAAACGATATGTAAATGCATCAAAGATACAGCTGAAGATGTAAGTGGAACGCTACCATGGATACTGCATTCCTAATTTACATTTACAATATTTAGCAGATGCCCTTATCCGGCGCGACTTACAAAAGTGCTTTTAGACATCAGTAACATAATCTATTCCTAAACAAGAATACACTTATGAAACTGTGATGGTGTTTGGATTGTTTTTCCTCCCCAGAGAGGAGGGGGGTGGTTCTGGGTTGAGGTAAGTGCAGAATAAAAGGGTCTTTAAATGGCATTTGAAGATAGCCAGAGATTCAGCTGTTCAGACATTGAACGTTCATTCCAACACTTAGGCGCCAAAACAGAGAAAAGTCTACATGAATGCCTTCCTCGTCCCCTGAGAGACTGGGGGCCAGTCAAGCAGTGCTACAGGACCGGCATGTGAGGTGCAGTGCGGGGTGTGATCAGTGCTGCAAGGTAGGAGGGTACAGGCCCATTTTTAGCTTTGTAAGCAAGTATCAGAGTTTTAAATCTGATGCGAGCAGTTATAGGGAG
Source organism: Parotocinclus haroldoi (assembly GCA_034779995.1). Lineage (NCBI taxonomy): Eukaryota > Metazoa > Chordata > Actinopteri > Siluriformes > Loricariidae > Parotocinclus > Parotocinclus haroldoi. The sequence continues at coordinate 14,181 of JAUZST010067688.1, read as the reverse complement.
CCAGTGGAGAGAGCGGAGCAGTGCTGTAGTGTGTGTAAACTTGGGAACATTGAACAGAAGTCTTGCAGCTGAATTCTGAACCAGAATCTGCGTTGTCTCTGTGGAAAGGACGGATCCTTCTTATGTTTTAATGAAGGAAACGACAGCACAACACACACTAACACCACCACCACAATGTCAGTGTTACTGAGAATGATACACCACCCAAATATACTGCTCACAAAAATTAGTTAAGTGATTTGTGATTGTCCTCTCAAAAAATATTTGTTTATGTGAAAAACATGTCTAAGACCAGTTGTACTGATAAACATAAAAAGGCTACATTTTATATAATATTTAATTTGGACTGAGAGCAACTGACTTAATAAGCTTAATTTAAACGTTGTAACACCTTAAAGACGGCTATTACACAGAACTCAAAGCAAACAAATTAAGCAACAGTGAAAAACAAGTGAAGTATATAAACGCAATTACAAAACAATTCTTATTGCAGAAAGTAAATTATCTTGGTGTGAGAAGCTTTAGGATTTCTTTTCCAAAATTTCTTAACTAAAGCTTTTTTCTGCAGACTCACAAGCCTACAAACATCTAGCATTTATCCCAATGCCTCTCACACTTTTTTCTCCTTAGTGAAAAATGGGAAACAAATTTAATCGTACATTACATGAAGCATGGCCCAATACTTTAATTGGACATTACCTAATTAACCAGACCCACCAGAAGCATCCTCTGCGATTTTACGCTTAAATTAATTACCAGGACAGATCTTGGAACATTTAATTGCCATTGGACTAGCAGACTGAGACAATGGACAACATTAATTAATATTAGGCATCAGTGTCCAGCTGTGTGCTCGGTCTGGATGCAATGCAGCACACTCTGCTGAGGCAGCTGGCTTGAGATTTATGGCTGCTCTTCCATGTAAACCTGTTCGTTAAGTAAAATACAATAGATTGCATAGGCAGCAGAGCTTAGATTAATTGGGCCAGTTGATCACTGTCAAACAGTCATATGTTTTTTGCCAGGAGGCATGCATATGTGTCTGTTCATATAGATAAATGAGAAAGACTAATTCCCCTAAACGCCAAGCTTTTGTCTACGATTCATTTGGGAGTATTATAGTAATGGGCCATTTCTTGTGGGCCATTAAGTGGTGCAAATTGTTACATTGTAAATGTTATATTAAAAACCTGCTTAGCCAACATGCATGCTGTCACAAATCAGTAAAGGAGGCAAAGCGGTGGTGGCGGTGGACTCCCCAGTTAAGGTTAAATATTTTTTATACAGTAGGTTATTGGTTAAAATGATAAGCAACAGAAATACATTAAGAAGTGGTATTGTAACATTATGAACAGAGCAAAAATAAAATGCAGTATATGACCAAAATGCGTATACACCCCTATTCATTACACATATGTGCCTTATGTCCTTGCAGCTGACTTCTATTTGCTTGAACAGCCAATGTGTCAAAAACTATAGGAAATAAAATTTTGTCTTGCATACATACAATTCAAATCTGAATGACATAAAACCATACTGGGGGGGGGGATTTCCAAATTGAAAGCATGGGTGAACCCTTCCAACATCGGCAGACAGAAAACAATCAGTCTTGCCAAATAAGCTTTCATTCATTTCATTTTCATATCTTATGAAGTGATTAAGAAAAAAGAAGCATTTCTTTTTTCATCATGGGTTCAATGACAATGCTCATCAGCCTACCTTCTAGGGGTCTTACGTGTGGTTAGATAACAGAATGCATACCATCGGTCACCGGGCATGCAACCCAACACAATACGTATGGTTTGGGTGTATATCCATTATCCAGTGGCATCGGCTCTGTAACTCTGTTGCATTGCTGTGGCCTTGCCAATAAGGTCAAGTAGCTTACTGCTCTAGCATTCAGTAACATCACAAGATGTTCTTTGGAATATTGTGAAATCATGCTGCTATGATTAAAGTATTAATTACTCTTACATAATTATAAAGTTAGAGGAATTAAATGCAAAATGGAAGAAAATTGGCCTTCATATAACAACCACACACAGGTCAAAAGTGATTTAAAGAAAAAACTTCTAGTGCCAGATGCTTAAAAACCTTTTCTAAATGCATTAAAATACAAACAGCTGAAACAACTGCTGATGTGGCATGTGTAGCAGTAGAAAGAATATAAAGTGTAATTTTACGACCTTTCCCAGTGCTCCCAATTAGAGCCAAAGGCTGTACGATCCCTGTAATCGCTCACCATGCCACTTTGTTCCGCAGTCATAGGTAGCCAGAGGACGTGTGTGTGTGTGTGTGTGTGTGTGTGTGTGTGTGTGTGTTGGGGGTATTTTTGGCTGACTATGAAATGGCCTCATAAATCTGTCCATGCCTTTATAATCGCTTCTCCTGACACAAATCCAGTTTTGCCGCTCTGAGGGAGTAGTGTGTGCAGCACTCTGTCCACTGTTGATAGGGAATCATAATTGGTGTAAGAATTGTGTTTTGGTTTGGTGGGGGAGAAAATGAGTTCAGGTGTTTCGGTAATCTCCATACTACACACACTTGTTGTTTTTATTTCATTTTGGGGACTTTTTATTGACATATTACTATTATTAATTGATGCAACACCTGACTTTGATCTTAACATCAGTATCCTAAACAAATCTTTTCCTTTTTTAGAAAGTTTCTAAAAACTTCTAAAAATAATCAATATTTAAACTAATTAAATGTATTTACCTTATTATATTAACAGTATAACTATTGTTACTATTAAATAGATTTGATTGACTTTCCTACTACGTATGCATTGGATAATTCACAAAAAGCTGATTGGGAAACAACATAAAGCATTACATAGCCATACAGAACAATCTAGGATTCAAAAATTTTATTTATTAACTTGTAGTCATTTAAAGTACACAAACACAAGTGATGATACAGTTTAATAAAAAGTATTCATTTTTTATTTATGTTTATTAGAAACAATATTCTGAAATCTGGACTGTTACATGTCGCACAGAAATAAGCAAAGCCATGTAAGGTAGTTATGAAATTGTTTATTGCTACTTACAGTGTTTGTTCCCTATACAACATTCAGAAAAATAAAAACAATTTCCTCTATTTTTGGTCATATTAAATTACTCCCCTGTAAAAGGTTAATTTTATTTAGACATTCTACAAAACTAATCATGCATTTTCTAAAGACTATGTCTCAGATAATGCTAAGGGTGCATGTATTTTAAAGCATTGTTGATTGATTGTTCAATAAGAAAACACAATAATGCAGCAGATATTAATAAAATGAGTTTAGCATTAAGTATGTATACATATTCAGAATTGTGAATATTCGTGTATAGATACACCTCTATAAGCAAAGCCTGGTGTCTAATGCTATATTCAGTGTCAGTTTTAATTTAGTCACTCTGCTTCATAGCGGTGGTTCTTAAATATGATGGATCCACTCATTGGTGGTCATCAAAGACATGGGAGACATCATTAGACGATTTTCTGACTGTATTAAGTCGTCCTATTTAAAGGATGTTTTTAACACTTAAACATGTTGCTTTTAAAACTATTCATCAGCCCATGTATCCTTACAATTCCTCCCAAATAAATTGACCTGGTGCTCTGTCTAAGCAAATTCAGATCTTTCCTGCTTTATTAAAGGAAAAAACAAGCTGTTGGATGAAAAAGGCAATAAAACCATCTACATCTTTCACTATGCATTGGCACTCAGAAAAAAATATAAACAACATGCTTCTGGATGGCAAGTCAAAAAACAATATGCTTTGCTGCAATGTTAATAAATGAGCATTAATAATAAAGCCTTATAATTTGCATCTTAGCTCCTGCCATCCATTCTATGACATGGTTAATGCTTGAGGGAGGTTTGCCATGACAGTATGCTGTCATAGGCCAGTAGGTTGGGAAAAAGGGGGGTAGTGAGGATTACTTTTTTGGGGTGGGGTGGAGTTTAAGAATCCTCACACAATGCTCCAGAACACAGTGTGACCTTGGCTTTCCAACCATTCGTTGTTTTCTGTTCAATGATGGCCATGACGGAAATGCCCTATACGACCATGGCGATGATGGGCGTGACCATGCCGATGATGGCCATGGCGGAGATTTTCATGATGATGATGCCCATGGTGATGAAAGCCGTGGTGACAGTGATTCTGGTAAGGATGTTCATGTTGACGATAGCCATGTTGGTGATGCTTATGATGATGGCGATGACAGTAATGTTGGCCATGGCTTAAATGTGTTTGGTGAGGAAACACAGTGATCACCTTCGATTCAAGTGCTGCCATCTCACTTTGGGTGCATCCATTACCAGTAGAGTTGCCAAACTTGTTAATGTCTACAAAGATGACTCCAACACCACCAAGCCCTTTCTCCAGAATCCATGCCACCTGCAGTTACAGAACATATACAGATGGATAGTTATTACCATTTTATCATGGCTAATTCATATTTTATTCCTATTGTTGATCAAATAATTTCAAACCAAAATGTGGCCTTGTTAAGAGATTTTTATTCACACACAGCACAATATATGCTTCTGTACTCCACAGGTATAGCAAACCTTTTCTGTGCATTTTAATGAAAGTCTGAATTATTCATATTCAACATTTAAAGCCTCAATCTCACCTCTTCTCTGTGGCTTTGCACAGACTCCAGTTCCGTTATGGTATTCAACTGCTTTTGGCCACTTTTTATGGAGTGGCAGATCTGTTGGAAAACATTCCGGAAAAAGGACAAAGTGCTGAATGTATATAAGCTTCTTTGCTTAAAATATAATCTGACAAATGTTTCTATTAATTACCTGACTGGCCATAATCAGCTCAGGGCCATAGGTTTTTCTGTCCACAACTGTGGAGTTGATTTCGGTTCCTCTTTTTGGAAGCCACCGTACAAGCACAGGCAGGGTCAGAATAAGCATTTTGAGCTTAACGCCTTGGTCCTGCCAATACTGAACTGTGCTGTTCTATGATGTAAGAAAGGGTGGGAAGAACCAAACAATAACTTGCATGTCAGTATGGTCGAACAGTTAAACTACTTATGAGAGACAGCCTGTAACCACAAAACTTTAAATAAATGCAAACCGTCTTTTAAGAAATCATTTAACATTAATAAAAAGTCCTAGTTTCAACACACTTATATAATAATATAAAATAATCACAAGTAATATTAAGGTCTTACAATTTGTTCCCGACCAATAGCAGGGCTTAATGACAGCAGGGAGATGAAGTCAACATACCTTTAAAAAAGAAATTAAATGGAATACATGTACATTTGTGCATACAAAGTTATTCAAACTCTGTTACTTTTGCTCAAGTTGATGTGGAACACCTGTATATTTAACCTAGTTGTTAATATCAAACATGAATGGAGTTTGAATCTCATTTGTGTAATCAAACAACTTTTTGATTTTTCATTTGCTTTTCTGATGATTTTTTAAATGAAATAAATGCTTTGTTTTTTAATCGCTTCATACTGGTTTTGAATATCCCCTCATTTTTGTGAGCAGCATATTTCTAATGGTGCGCAATAAGTGAACAAAGTGTTTAAAAACTCCAGCAGCACTGCTGATCAAATCGTACCTGCAAAACACAAACTGGCACACCACCACCAACAGTGTCACTGCAGTGCTAAGAATGATCCATTAGCTAAATAGTATCTGATCTGTGATGGTCTTGAGCATTTGAGAGCAGAGTAAATTGAACTAACAAAGCATTTAGAGAAACAGATGGACTACAGTCTGTAATTGTAGAACTACAAAGTACTTCTATATGGTAAATGGGCAAAGTGTAGAAACAAGTATTTTTACCAAATAAAGTTATCGGTGAGTGTCCATTGCAACGATAGAAGCGTGTTTGTGGTTTAATAGAGCTCCAGCTAGCTGCAACTTGTATCCTCAACAGGAAGTTCAAACCCTAGTCATATTCAGTTTGTACTGCTTATAAAGTTTAACATTGACCACAGTTTGGCGCTAGAGCTATTTAAAGCATAATCAGTAAAGCTTTCTAATCTCCTTAAGCAGAATAGGACATTTCGAGCCTTGCATAAATCTCTCTGTTCAGCTGCAGTTGTTTTGAAGGTTTTTTCCGATATTTTATTTGTTGGAAATACCTAGTATTTTCAGTGCAGATCATTTATAAGCTTTGGTGAAACCTTTAGTATAGTATATAGACCAGGGCATAAATCAACCAAACATATTAATTTGAACTAATGTAAAGTAAAGCCATTTAATTAATTTGTGCTGATTATATATGCGAAAAATGTTTAGTTGCCCTACATTTGGACATTTGGTGTCATAATTGTCCATAGCTTATGCTTCAAGATGACTACGATGGGTAAATATTTGTGAAGGATATATAGTTTTTTATTTAGTTTGGTTATCCCTTGAAGTATTTCTCAATTCATAACTAGTTGCAGCATGGTGGTTCGGTGGGTAGCACTGCTACCTCACAAAAAAGGTTCTGGAAGATGATGGATGAATGGATGGATGTAACTATACTTGAAGCTCAACGTATGTCTGTGTAACGCTACATAAATAAATATATTCCTCACGAAAACAAAAAGGAAGACAAAAAATAATTATTATCTGAAATATTATTTTATATATTTAGATATTAAATATCTGAGAAATATTTCCTTTTTTATGGGCAATATAAAGCTACTGTAACAGACTCTGAAAGTAGACACAAATTCCTACTTAATCCGTCTTCATGATGGCTCTCAATTAAGATTCTATTGTACTAGATCTTGCCATATGCATTGCATACCCATTTATAGTGTCATCTACAGGGCATTCTTGGTACTACTGGTTGAATACATTAAAGGCTATAGCCTTCACATGTAATACAACTGTGCTTCTATTTGCACATTTGGTGAGGTTTACTAAAATGCATGGCACTTACTGGGCCAGTGTTTGGTTATCCATGGAAGTGCCATCCAGCAAAGAGACTGAAACCAGTAAAGAGTCCTTAACAGTGAGGTCAGAGTCAATCTGTTCTCTCAACCCCTGCATAACATGTTCATTAGAAATATGAATGAATTACATTGTTTAGATGCTGTGCTATTTTAAATTTGATATCTGTATGATTCATTATCCAAATTATCTTTCAAATACCTTGAGAAATCTAATCAGGATTTCTCTGTTGCTCAACGTTTCACTAGTGGCCAGCCATGTCAACTCCAGCCCGTCATAATTCTTCTCCTTCACATAATTCAGTGCTGAAGAGATAAAGTTATCCAGAGTACTCTTGGTTTGGGATATCATCTGCAGCCTACAAAGAAAGAACTGTTGCTATATAAACAATTCAGTGGGAGTGAAGAGAAAAATGTAAGCATAACAGATGCACTACCTTGACTGTTTCATTTCCACCCCAAGCAAAGTCTTCAAAGTTGGGTTCCTAAGTACAGGTTTGAAGTGTTAGCTTTTCGTTTCCAATATAAAGAATTAAAGCAGCAGTGCATACTAGTACAGACCTGTGCTTCAAATGCTTTAGAGTTCTCATCAAGGAAAAGCTGGTGTCCATATCCTGGGTTTTGAAAGTAGAATCATCAGCGATATAACCAGCAGAGTAGATAACATGGGTGCACAATAAAGGATGAGAAGGAAATGGCAGGTTCTGCATGTATGAAGCCATGTAACAGATCATGGTGTGGTTATTCTGAGCACCTGAGGGTAAGCAGAAAAATAAATATTGTTAAAAGAAACATTAAACAGCATGTCTGTTGTTTGTATTCAGGAATAAATTCTAAAATATTAGTGAACCATTCCAAATTAATCCGCCTTCTGCATTAGAGTTTCAGTCTGCATTCAAGTCATAATAATAGATAAACAAGACCTTCTGTCTAATCATTATTGAACAACAACTTTATTGAAAATCCCTTCACAGTCCAAGGTGTAAATTTCCATTAAAGATCTGGGCACATAAACTAAGCCCCAGTTGAAAGAGAATCAGAAGTAAATAACAACGCTTCAAAATGCTGCTAAAGCATTTTTAAAGACCGAAGGGTTTCTTTATTATAGAGGAAACTATAGAGGAATGTGTTTGTTGCTACTCCAGCCAGAGGTTTGTATTTTCAAACCAGGATTTTTGCAATCCAGTACTGGCAAGGTGTGCCTAATAAAGTGGCCTGTAAGTTTATATTAACTAGTCTGGACTGTGAGTGATCATAAAAAAACACTTGATTTTAGACACCAGAGGCCTGTGTAGTAGGACTTGCATGGAAGTCCTACTAAAATGGTGCGTACGCTCAAGAGTTCTGTAAGCACAAAATAATCTGAATATACTATATAGTCATTTAATTATTATATGCCAATTAGTATGAATAGCATATTTAACCTACTCTCATTCACAAAATTATGACAAATTTAATGATAATATACACCTAATTAAATAGCCAACAAATTATTCTGATCGCACACACCCTGTCTTGCTGCAGAGTGCCTGTTTACAATACAATCACCTAATGGTCGAGTGTGAGGTTCCTGACATTTCGAGATCCTCCCTGCACTCTACTGTGAAGTAGATTTGTTTATAGAGTCTATGCGTGGTGATTTCATTGTAAAACCTCTGAGTGTTGCTAATTGACAAAACACATCAGAAACATTCGTGCGCCTGAAATGGATCGTGTGAGAGAACACACTGGCTCATTGGGACATTGACTTGAGCGTATATAAATAACTAGTCTTGATGTAACCTCCCTGAAATGGCCACTGATATTAATAGCAACGTTAAATTACCCAAACCAAATCATTTTAAATAGTTATCATAGTTGTGTAACACAAATGGTGTTAATGGATGGTAACACTTACTTGCTGGTATTACCAGACACAGCCAGATGAACACTGAGGACAAAAATGAAAATGTGTTTCTCAATATGCTCAAACTATTTTAGCTTAATAAATGACACTCAAAGCTCCACTCATATGCACTGGAAATTGATGAATTTACAACACACAGTAATGTAGCAAGACCACAAGTGACCTAAACCTGGTTGATACCTCCATTCTGTATTTGTTTGTATTACATTTACTCTATAACCAGTTATTTAACAGACACATTTATCCAGAGCGACTTACAACCGATAGTCTTAGAATCCAATCAATTGTGAGGTTTGTGTGACCATTGTCACTTTTCTTATCAGTTATCTACCACAATGTGTTATAAAATAAAGGCATGTGCAGTAACATGCAATTCAGTACTAAATCCAAGCTATGCAGTAGATCTAAACACTTTTATTGTGCTTACCTTTCATGAGCTGCATGATTTGGCTGTGTTTTGGACTGGATAATTGCAGTGTTCTTGCTGATAAGGAAGCACTACACAAACCACATCCTGTACAAGCAACACATATATGTTCAATTTGGACGACCCAACACATTTCCTGTTATGAAGTTGTGTCTGCACTTTTTGCAGACAGTGACTTCTCAACAGAAAGTTTGACATTTTTGAAACTGCTCGCCTTATCTCTAATCAACATGATAAATATTTATTGAGATATGATTGTATAATATAATCGTATGCTTAAATTTGAGACTGCGATTGATTCACACATTCCAAAACTTTAGAAGGGCACTTCTAAAAAGCCAATTAAACCATAAAGAAAATTATGTGAGTGACAAAAGCAAAAACATCTCGTTTGAACCCACTGTGCATCAATAACTGTAATTAAATATTTCCATAAATGTTGTTCTGTCATGCACATCGGCTTGGATAAATATTATAACATTGCTCAGTACAGAACAGCTTCAGTTGTGGAATGATGTTGCTTTTCCTCAAATATGCTTCTTCCACAGCATTTTGTCTGTATTTAAGTCACTTTGACTTTGCCTGTTTCGAATATCAAGTGCATTATATTGGGAAATGTATCCACTCACCCATCAAATCAAATCATTGCATTCAGGTGTTCCAGTCATTCCCATGGCCCCATGTGTCTACGATCAAGAGTTTAGGCATGCAGATGCCCCTACAAACATTTTGTGAAAGCATGGGTCACTATCAGGGGCTCAGTGAATTCCAGCGAGGTACTGTGATAGTATGCCACCTGTGCCACAAGTCCAGACGTGATATTTTTCTCCGCTACTAAATATTCCATAGTGGAAGCGATTGGGAACAACAAAAACACTGCTCTTAAAAACTGTTTGAACTCTATTACATTTCACAGACACACAAGTGCCAGCTTTATATTTCAGGCACTCGGCATCATATGTATTGTGATAAAACATGGGAATTTCTTTTTTAAATGAACCCAAGAACTTACATTTTGGCATAGCTGCTCGAAACACGAGTTATGTGTTTTTATGGTGTGGGGTTTTTGTCTTGCTGCATGCCTAGTTTTCTCTTGAGATTCAGTTCACAGACAAATGTTCTGATTTTCCTCTAGAATTTGCTGGTTAAATTCAAAATTCATTGTTAAATTCACGATGACAATATGTCTTATTATTACAGATGGGATAAGGTTATTATGCTGGAAGTGTTAAATCTTTCTCGAGATATAATACATCACATTTATCCACATTGTATCCATCTACAGAATGTTCTTTCAATATCCATATGTCATATGAAGGGTAGCAATGTTGTTTGGAGAGCAGTGGCTTTCTCCTTCCAGATCTACCAAGCACACCATTTGTTGTTCAGTGTCCTCCTTCTGCTGGTTGACAATGTGAGAGTGGCCTTTAAGTGTGTATAATGTACCTTGGGTTCCTTCATGACCTTGTAGAACCTGAGGCATCTTATTTATGGAGTGATCTTTGTTGGTCAATCAAGTAACAATGTGCTTGAAATTCCTCAGTTTGTATACAATCTGTTTGACTCTGTATTTGTGGGTTCCAAACCCTTTACAGATGTTGTTACCTTTTCCAGCCTAGTGGGCATAGGGCATTTTCTGAGGAAAAACTCTTTCTCGTTCATACCATGATACACTTCCATGAAACACCTTTAAAAAAAAAAAGTACCACTCTATGTACATGGGGGATAAATGCCAGAGTCAACTAGTGATAATGCTTCTACTTTGCATTTTTTCATGTAATACAATGTTTTGCATCACATATATTATTAGCTTCGGTTACATGGAATGTAGGTTTTTTTTTGCATATATCAGAATTGATTTGTATTGGTACCCCCTCCCCCTTTGACCCCCACTACCAGTTATTATATGGATTTCAAAATGTATGATGAAACATTAAACACCAAACTGTAGGCTTATTTGAACATAAAGTCCAATCAAATTCAGACAATGATTTAATACTTGATGTAGATTTGGCTGACCTTATACTGAATTATACTGACCATTATATATTATATGTACCAATGTGGTCTAGTAGTTATCTAGGACCATCCTGAATACTGAAACGAAGTCTTAATATGACCGTTTTGACCCTTAACTAAACCGTGTTCATAATGAAAACAAATGAATGACTTTTAATGTGATCAGTACTGTTAATCTGTTCCAAAATGTAGAAAAAGACCAGACAGATCGGGTCAGGATTAAAAATGTCATGTATTTGTTCTATTTTTGTTAATTTGTAATCAACATTTAAATAGCAGAAGGGATGGACCAGAAACTTGAGTTTATGTATGTGTGTGTGTGTGTGTGTGTGTGTATGTGTGTGTGTGTGTGTGTGTGTGTATGTATGTGTGTGTGTGTGTATGTATGTGTGTGTGTGTGTGTGTGTGTGTGTGTATCTGTGTGTGTGTATGTGTGTGTGTATCTGTGTGTGTGTGTGTGTGTATGTATGTATGTATGTGTGTGTGTGTGTGTGTGTGTGTGTGTGTATGTATGTGTGTGTGTGTGTATCTATAGCAGATGTAGGTCTCCCAGCTGGTGTTGTGTTTAAAAAGAACAGCATGAAGCTTAACATCATAAATCACCTTCACCCAACAAAACAGAACCCGCTGGCATCACCCAGCAGAGGCGACTGGACACGCCCACTGTACAACCGGGGGCACAGGGCATAACGACAAAAACCAACACAATACAAAGTCAACACAACTCAAGAACCAAGAAACAAAAACAGTGCCTACGCAAACAAACACTATTAACACAGTATCAACACAACTCAACAAACCCACACAGTATCAACACAACTCAAGAAACCCACACAATATCAACACAACTCAACAAACCCACACAATATCAACACAACTCAACAAACCCACACAATATCAACACAACTCAACAAACCACCACACAATATTAACACAACTCAACAAACCCACCACACAATATCAACACAACTCAGCAAACCCACCACACAATATCAACACAACTCAGCAAACCCACCACACAATATCAACACAAACCAGTGCGACTAAGAAAAAAAAAACAACAAACCAACACAATGGACCAGCAACTAAAAACGACCAAGCACAACACAACAGAGCAATCCCGTAACTCCCTCATGCTGTAAGGGGTTGTGTAGAGTATTTAAATTGCTGCAGCACGTTATTTGAGCAGGGTTGCCCAACGTGCTGAAATTGTGCGTTGTGCGTCTTTTAAGCGCATGTCTCCAGGTTGATCAGCGTAACAATTTCCGGAGTCCTGAGCCACTGAGACGGGACGAGCCGGGGCCTTAAGTGTTCGGTATTTACATACGAGTGGGACGGTGAGAGAGCGGGCGGGCGGGCGGGCGGGCGGACGGGCGGGCGAGCGGGTTGCTACGCTAGCAGAACAGCTATCTGACCTTAGGATGGGCCGTGCAAAATGGGCATCAGCGCCGTCTGTAACACGGGGATTAATCACATACCGAATTACCTGCGCACACACACACACACACACACACACACACACCACTGCTGCGTACAGCGTCGTGTCAGCAGCTCGTCTGTACGTTTATTTATTTATTTATTTTTACAAAGTTGGTAGCGAGTGCTTGGTAAAAGAAAAAAAAAGTCCTTGTAACCAATTGGTTTTGGACTGATATGATGACATTCTGCCAGGCTTACCCTTTTCTTTGCAGAAAGGGAAGATTAGGACAATCCGTCGCAAGCCAACTCGACTCTGCCAGGCGCTTAAGAGCCCGAGAGCAAAGAGGATTTCTGGGATTCGCCCGCTGACGATGCTGAGGAATCAGCCGGGCTTCGCTTCTGCCACCTGAGAGCGAACTCGATATGAAAAGGCCCCGTAAGGAGCCCGTAACGATCCGATCCTCTTTATTTAGAAAGTCTGAGGCGATGGATTACAAACCTGAGCAACGGTTACAGGCTACAGGCTCTCATTAAACACCGGCTCTTGGCGCTGCCCTATAAAAAGGCTCTCAGAGGTTGCTTTTGGGTAGGGTACCTCTTGGTGAGAGACCCTCTGAGGGGGCATCGCTGGGCTTAGGGAAGCGGGACGGTCGTTCTGACCCAGCTGTCAAGAGAGGTGTTGGGAGCAGGGGTTTTTAGGGGGGCACACGCCTTCCCTACACACCCATGTCACCCATGCCCGGACCATTCCGAGGCGCCCAGTGCCGCCCGGAGACGGTCCCCTTCGAATGCAGTGATGTCATGAATAAGAACCATGGACCGGATCCATGTCGTCCCTAGTGATGATGGTTCTGTTTGGGATCCGATGGCGATCAGGCTCGACTGTGATTCCTAGTAGTGATACGAGGGACCCTAACAACTCATCGGTCAGGCGCCGGGCATCACGTGTCGCCTCTCGTGTCAGGGCTTCCCGGGAATGTCTCCGGCAGGTCACAGGAACGCTTCCTAGGTTCTGCTTGGCTGGCAGATTTATCCCCCATCCAGCATTTATGGCGGCCATCTTGATCCGGGATGGCAGCTTGGGCAGACGACGAGTGCGCAGGACCTGCAGGCCCAGCTGCGGGCGGGATGTTTTTCACAGAGGCGGCAATCTCACCGGGAGAGGCAAATCACAAGATCATTTGGAGAGGCGCCCAGACGTTCCCCACCTTTTATGTTTGGCCTGCTCGTTTGGAAACGGGTCTTATTTGAGCGACTGCAAAGCTTGTGTAACCTCTTTAGAAAATTAACAAAGCGTGGCATCTGAGCCAGGGGTGTCCAGACCATCTGAAGAGGGGCGGGCTGTTCGCCCGAAAGTCCGCGGCGGCGTCGAACTTGATCTCTGGTTTTCGCTCCGGGCTGATAAAGCCGAGTCAACAAGGGAGTGTGTGTGTGTGTGTGTGTGTGTGTGTGTGTGTGTGTGTGTGTGTGTGTGTGTGTGTGTGTGTGTGTGTGT
>JAUZST010067677.1:0-22239 GCA_034779995.1 Parotocinclus haroldoi | reverse complement strand
CATCACCACGGATAAAAATACACGATATGTCGTAAGACACTAAGAGTTTATTGCTGTAATTCTTCGGACGATTAACGATTTATATCTAATATAATAAATACATAGATATGAATGGTGACAGTGCTATAGCCACTGAGAAACCTTGCTACTCCAGACAGACCTGGTTATCCCAAATGTATAGTAAGGGTTTGTTGGGAAAGGCTAGCAATGGACTCTGTCTTCATTTATTTAAAACCCTATCTAAGAGAATTTTATACATTCCAACATGGGGAACACAAGGTAATTTTTTCCCACTACAACAGCCATATTCACTACAAGAAAATCATCTCATGCAATCATCCACCAAGATATCAGATTTCTGCAAAACATGCATGAATGTCTCAGGCAGATATGTATATGTATCCCACAGTATTGTTGTGCCCCATCCAGACACGAGTGGCACCCGGACAACTCTCAGGTATTTAAAAGAAGGGAATTTGCTGTAACTACTCCCATTATGTGACCTGCAAATTGAAAGCCAGCCACTGCCTGCATTTTTACAGTCATGCTATGAACAAGAAATCTAGACTGCTGCTGCGTGTAACCACATCATGTTTATCAATGAACCCAGGTTCTGTTTGGGATCCAACAGGGGTAAGTTTGGAAGCTTCTGCTGAACCCTTCAGTAATACCTGTGCTGGTGGAGCAACACACTGGTGGTCTGATGATCTGGGGTGATACCACATATGGTAGTCTGTCACCCCTAACAGGCCTACAAATCAGCGATATGTGCAGAAAGGCTTCAGAGGGCAAGCGTGAGCTCGGAAGCGAAAAAGCCAGACTGGGGCGCATCCTATTCAGGACGAACAACTGGCTGGAGTGAGGCTAGGTAGGTGCCGACGACGGAAGAACATTTGCGAGGAGTACACGAGTACGGGACGGGAAAACCCTCAAAGTGCCCCTAACAAACTAATTTTACCTTGGGGGTTACCCACCCATACCAGTCCATCGGCACTCGAAGCCCCCGGAACTTACCACTATCTCTCGGGACACAGAAGGGCACGAGGGCGCCGATGGTTGGACACGCAAACCGACCGGAGCTGGAATACCAGTGGAATGAAGATGACCTGGCCCCGAACAGCGCTAACACCACAAATTTATAGAACATGAAGCAGCTGTTTGGAATCAGGACATCAAGATAATGGATATAAGCGCCTCTCCGATAGCTCTGTAATGGCAACTGGCGAGGACGGCCGAACACTCTGGGGGTCAGTAGGGTAGGTATCAATTTGGAACCGTTTGTCAAATTCCAAGAACAGTGTAGCTGTTTAAAAACTACACAGCATTTTAAAAGAAAAACAAATCAATATTCGGTTCCTACTAACACAGTTTATGCCTCAAGTACAGAGCACTGATTAGTGCAAATGTACGGCCAGGACCAGTGCATCACATAATCAGGTACGTTTTCACATATCAATGCCCTAAAACACTGACCTATGAACACTAAACTTCTCTAAATTAATACTGTTGAAATGGCTAACCTAGCATTATTAATGCTGTTGAAATGGCTAACCTAGCATTATTGTCTTAATCATTTCAGCAGTACAGAGTATTTATGAACAGTGTTAGAAACAAAGATTTCTAATTAGTACATTGCTGCTTTAAGCTTTTTATTTATAATATGCGTAAAGAAAAATGTTTAACTTAACTTAACTTAAGTTAAGTTAAATTTATATAGCGTCTTTCACAAACCCAAGGTTGCTTAACATAGGATTTATTATGTTTGAAGTTGACATATAAAAAATTAAGGTATTCTTTATATCTCAATATTTGGCATCATCACCATTTTGAATCTATACGTGAACCAGAAATTGAATAATCAGAATCGGTGTGGCTGTCATTTAACAGCTTATTAAGATGTTTCTCCAAAATCTTGGAGATGTAGGGCAATATTAGGCTGGACACAATATGTGGCACAAGGTGCCTTCCTTGAAATGAGGTCTGACATTGGCATAAAAATCCTGTTATAGATGCAGAAACAATAACAGCTGCTACTTTAAATAAGAATAGCTGTAGCTCATCTGATCATGCAGGTTATTTAGGGCCTAGCCCAAGTAATTACCTTCAAACTCAGAAGGTTCAGAAAGAGAAGTGATGGCTAATGACTCAATGGGCAGGGCTGACGTTTGCCTTTGTTTTCTCTATTGTGAGAAAGTATTGTCTATGTGATGGGTGTCACACACAAGGTGCACAATTTGGAATATTAAATCTCAATAACACACTTCATTTGAATCAATTATAAAAATAGAGAAATTGAAGACTAGTTTAATGACTGCTTTAAAAATAAAATCACTGCATGGGATTTAGGTTCAAATACAAGCCTTTATGTAGCAGAAAAACAACACGGTCAAGGAAGTGCCCAAACCCACGGAGTTCTCTCACAATACATAAACAACACCAGGGTGGTCCACTCCTTGACCACTAACAAAAGAAAAGCAATAAAAATATTAAAATAGCCTCAATAAATGCAGCAGGATGGTAAACGACTTGTGGTATGCTATTACAATAGTTTACGGGTAATTCACAATCCCAAACATCTGAATCCCAACAGTACTCAACAAGTAACAGGTAGTAACAGGTTACCAGCAGTAAGCAGAATTCACAATATCTGGTCATAAGCTATAGAAATCTAGGATATAAACAGGACATAAAATGATCCTATAGAAGGGAGAAAACAGTGGCCCACAGCACCAAGAACAGGGCCCCCACTCTAAAAAGACAAAGAACCAAGTATTACATTAAAATACGTAGAAAATAAAAAAGTAAGCTACAAACATTCACCTTTATAGCCCGGATAGTATTTGCAAGTTGCATTAGGCATACAGGCCCATATAACTAACATGTCTAGTGTGCCTGTGCTTAGCTAACATCAATATAATTGAACAATGCCAATAATAATACTATGGTGATGTAAAAAAAAACAATGAAAATAGCAGTAAATCGAGTTTTGCTTGACTGATACAAGTTTAAGTACATGTTCTTTTGAAGTATATTAGACTGTGTACAAAGCATAAACGAAATGGTAAGTCGTACGGATATAAGCCTTGGTATGTTTTTTTCCCTAAATTACGCCCAATATCAGGCACCAAAATTTAAACCAAATTAATGCACCAAGAAAGAGTTGTTGATGCTACTTTATGTGTGTGAACGCATTGATTATATATGCAACTGATTACAATATTACATTAAACGTTTACTAAGGAAAACTGTAGTCTGGACCCAATGGGGCTCATAAAATGCTTGGTTGGCAAATAAATCTTGCCATAAGTGTTGCAATCTGGCAGAGAAATACATACAGGAAACCTTTGCCGTGTGTGGGTGAACATTATCCTTCTGAAAATGCATTTCACTGCTAGTGCTGACTACTGGAATATTCTATGTTCCTTAGCTCACACCAGCAGTTTGGGCAGTGTGTCACTCCACAGAACAGGCAGGATTAAAGCACTCACCATGAGCCTCCATACTCAAACTCAACCATTGTGGAATCCCAAACAGAACGTAGTCGGTAAAGACAATATGGTTCCAGTCTGACACAGTTTAGGTTTCTCACTCACGACACCACTGCAAACAAGGCAATGGTGGCTGGCTGGCTGATCCAGTCAGAGACAGGTGTGTGTACTGAACTTTCCACTTGTGTCTGGATGGTGGACACTGAAACTGTTCAAGCTGTTAGTGCTTGTTGGCAGATCAAATGATCTCCTCTACTAGTGGTCTGTCTGGAGCCTGGTTACTATGTGTGCATGCCCAAGGCACTGATCCCAATACCTCCTAAAAGCTAGGTCAGAATGGTTTAGATGGTGGCAGCCATGACCATTCTGCTTCTCTAAGTCAAACTCTGTAATCTAGGCAGAATTTCTTCAAGTGTGCCATGTCAAGCAGTCAAATCTCTCTTACCAAGAAGTACACTACCCAAAAGCCTTTTAGAGCATTTTATATGGATATGGATTGTTGCCCTATTGCCCTAGATTCAATGTCTAATCAGATCCCACCTCTTATCATTGAATTTGATACACCACTGGGACTGTGGTGGCCTAGTGGTTAAGGTACTGGACTGGTACTGGACTATGGACTAGAAGGTCCAGGGTTCAAGTCCCACCTCTGTTAAGCTACCACAGTTGGGTCCCTGAGCAAGGCCCCTAACCCACAAATGTAAGACTGTATGTATTGTAAGTCGTTCTGGATAAGGGAGTCTTCTAAATGGCATAAATGTAAATACACAAGTTTTCCCACCTACAAAGACTGGAGTGGCCAGAAAATCTTTAGCATAGGTACATTTCAACTTTGAAAGAGAGAATAACAAAAAAATACATAACATTACAATGTATGATTTTTAAGCAATGTTATTGCCTGAAAAAGTGCTTGATATCATATAAAAACAGAAATTAATATTTGGCACAAAAATGTCTGTTTGCAATTACAAAGGTCAAACGTTTCCTGTAGTTCTTGACCAAGGCACACACTGCAGCAGGGATTTTGGGCCACATCTCCATACAGATTTTCTAGGTTTCTTTATTTTCAGAAAAGAAAGTTTCAGCTCCCTCCAAAGATTATCTACTGGGTTCAGGTCTGGAGACTGGCTAGGCCGCTCCAGAACCTTAAAATGCTTCTTACAGAGCTGCTACTTAGTTGCCCTGACTGCGTGTTTCGCTCTTAGGAAGGAAGCACAGCGAGTGGAGATCATACCAAAAAGATCTATTTTGGCCTTCTCTGACCACATGACCTTCTCCCATTAGGTGCTACCCACGCAGCCACCATACTGCCGTGAAGTATACCTATGATTAAATTTACAGACCTCTCCATTCTTTGTAGGTGAGAAAACTTGCAAAAATCGGCAGTGTATCAAATAATTTAATTTAATTTCAATAATTATTTAGTATACATGTATGAGAGTTTTGCAACAGTTCAACATTTCTATCTGGGTGTGTTATTTTTTTCATAAAGTAGCATATTTGTCAATATAAGTGGTTTAATAATTGTACAGGCAATGAAACACATTTTATTTATATAAATTTTCATTTTCAGGAAAATAGTGCAGCAATAAGACCACACTTTCCAACTGAGTCCAAACTTGACTTGTTTGTTAAACATCTCAACATGGTTCAGTAGATATAGGTTATTATAGCAGACATAATGTAATACATTCAATAATTTACTAAATGACTATTATAACTAAATAGACCACAGGAAGGGTAGAAAGCAAAATATGAGTTCCTTTTATTGCAGCATTTCAAAGTAACTAGCAGTTAATTAGTTAACTATCATATTGTAGCCAAATTGATTGCCTCTCGTTCAAAAATTCAGTACATCATTAAAAACATGTCACCAGTAATTAGACCAAAAACAGCATATTGTGGTTTAAAGTCTAACCTCATTGTACAAAGTAAACACAAAGTCATTATCCTGTAGTAGTGACTGACACACTATCTTACAAAATCGTATCAACACATTCATATATTGCACTTCATCTAATTGACTCAACCCAACACATTCTAAAATGTCCATTACCATATATATATATATAAAAAAGCTACACATAGTGGTTCAAAGTCTGACATACTATGAACATGTCCAAGTCCATTTGCTGCAGCACATTCACGTAACTAGCAGCAGACTGTACCAAATCAATTTATTTACCTCATGGATATGACACATGAATTTAATTCATGTAATAAACATTCCTGCAGAAGGTTCCATAATGAGCAGATACCCCCTCCACCCCCTCTATACTGACTGATTATGAATACCAGAGATCAGAGTTATAAATGCTGCATGTACACAAACTGCCAATGATGTACAGGGTTTGATAGGCTTTTCTGGGAGTAACCACTTGTGCCTATATAGGCATTTTTGCTACATTTGCTACATTTTTGCATACGATAATAGCTGTATATTTTGATGAACTACTGAGAACAAACAGCTGATCCTCTTAATATCATTATGATTATGGGATTCCATTTCATCTGTGTGTGTGTGTGTGTGTGTGTGTATAATATATAATAGCCCTTCTGTTTCTCTACATTCTTTGTTAGTGCCATTTACTCTGTTTTTTAATGGTCAGGACGTTAATGGTCATTATTGATGTGATGTGTTAGTGTGTGTTGTTCTGGTACACGTGGATCAGACACAGCAGTGTTGCTGGGGTTTTTAACACCCCCAGTGTCACTGCTGGACTAAAAATAGTCCACCTACTAAAAATGTCCAGGCACCCATATCCTGTAGGCAGTGTACAGTGAACACTGATGAAGGATTAGAGGATGATTAGATGACTTACACAAACTGTGAAACAACAGAGGGGCTATTGTATTTAAGGTGGTGCAATAAGGTCAATAATGTCTTAATAATAATTGTGCACAGTAAGTGAACAGTGGTTTAAAGCTCCAGCAGCAGTGCTGTGTCTGAACCATCTAATCCTTACTAGCTCAACACACACTGACACACCACCATCATCATCATCACCATCACCACCACCACCACCACCACCACAGTGCTGAGAATGACCCACCACCCACATAGTACCTGATGTGTGCTCATCCTGTGGGGGTCCTGACCATTAGACAAAAGAGTAAAGGGGACTAACAAAGTATGTAGAAAACAGGTGGACTGCAGTCTGAAAACATGTAAAACTACAATGTACCATTGCACCAATGTGCCAAAGATTAAGTATAATATAACCTAAAAGTATGCAATAAAATGCCAAGGACTTTTGCTCAGTAATGTATGTATATATTCTCCATTCTCTATAGACTTCAGGAAGGACAGCAGGGCAGAACGTTCTGAAGAAAACAAACATGTATGCATTATATTAGGAATGTATTTCAAGTAGGTGTCGCTGAAATAGCAACAGCATTCAGTTCAATAATCAGTATGGGTAAATGTGTATACTGCTCACAACATTTAGGGGATACTGAAAATGAAAAATCCCACAATAAAATATCCCCTACTTTTTGTGAGCTGTGTATGTAGTTTTATCTCTAAAATTCATAATTCGTCACTCACGTTACATTACGAGACACAACAGCTGACCCAACGCATGTCTTTGCAATGTGAGAGAACAGGATACATACATAGTTAGGACTAATGCATATATATATATATATATATATACTTACAAAAATTAGAGGATACGAAATGAATATAAATGTGTGTGTATGTACGTACATGTACACTTTGTATAAGAAGGAGGTGAGGATATTTATCATTTACTACAGATACAGAACTGTGAACTCAATTCTTTACTGTTCCTAATAATTTGAATGTCAGCTCTCTGTGCAGTAATTCAAAAGCCAGAGACTAGACATCAGGTTTGGTCAGCACAGCAGTCTTTAATTACTTTTTGGCCATTTAATTGTGTAAAAGCGGTAATATGTAAGGGGTAATCCTTCAAAAAAAATACTTCCTAATTTAGAAGGCTATAGCTACTACCCTTTTGTCATCTTTCTTTTTCGTATTTTATTCTCCCACAGCTAACAATGAAACACAAGACAAGGAATACAGACGCAGAACAGCTATAATCCAAATTCTTCGACTCCAAAGCTCGATTGTATTTTGGCCCGGCTACACCGGCGAAAAAAGCCCCGAATAAAACAGAAACGTTTAAGGCCACAGATTTACGCTACATATTCCTTTTCTTCTGCTGTCTTTCTGAGTATTGAGCTGTCACATACACTGTGTAGAAAAATATCTGAACGTGATTGTACACTTGTGGTTTGTCTATATGAAGATGGGCATGAGGGAGACCTGCGATATCAATGATGGCTTCGTACTTTTCAAACAGAAGCCGCCGGTCTGCAGGGCGGCTCTTCGGTATTGCATAGATTCAAGATGATCTGTGGTCACAGTATTTAAGAGCAGCTGCCCTCGTTGCAAATGTGTATGAAAGCCGAGTCTCGCGTGGTCTTGGGGTTGAACGGTGGTATTACAAACTTTGAGGGTACAGCTGTATAAAAATATCCTCTCTTTAGCTGAGGTTTTCACGTGTGTGGCGTCAGTGCTGGGAGGTTCCTGCCTGGTCACAGTGCAATGACAGGCTCCTGCCCTGTTTATGGCCACACCATTAATCTTAGAGTTCCTCCTTTCGCTTTCCCACCTTCTCTTGGTCGCGTCCTCTTAGGCTTCGCATAAATCCGGTAAAGCCAGCCTCCTGTGTAGAGCAAACGGAGATAAAAGAAGAATAAAACGACCGTAAAAGGCAGTTATGGTACTAACAAGGAATCTCTATAGAAACATTTGACAATAGAAATATGCTACATTCCCTGGACACTTTATTAGGTAGACCTGTTCAAGTGCTTGTTAATGCAAATATCTAATTAGCCAATCACATGGTAGCAACTCTGTGCATTTAGCCATGTAGCCACTGTCATGACCTGCTGCAGTTCAAACTGACCGATAAGCGACATTCAAATAGTCAGACTCAGAATTTGGTCCAAAAACATGAATCCATCCAGCCTTGTTTTAACAGTTCAGGCTGTTTCAGGGCACACGCTGGGTCCCTTAATAGCATCGTTTAAACACCACGGCCTACCGGAGTATCGTTCCTGCCCATGTGCATCCTTCTGATGGCTAATTCCAGCAGAACATCACAAAGCTCAAATCTTCTTTGGTTTGAACTGGTTTCTTGAACATGACAAGGAGTTCACTGTACTTAAAATCACAGAAAATTGTTTCAAGCAGCTGGTCGGCACTGGGCATTCTATTAAAATGTGTTTTACTGTTAGTGTTGTTTGGCAGAGTTGACAGTTTGGGCCATCTTCACCGGTGTTTAAATTATGTTAAACCGTTGATATTTTACAATACTAGTTTGGTTGTATGTAGTTTGTTTGCTTATTGGGCATCTTTAACATCGCTATTGTGTCTCAGACACAGAGACACAAGTCGATGCCAATGTAGAGGAAACCGGAATACCCGGAGTAAACCCATGCAGACTCGGGAAGGACATGCACACGCCACACAGAAAAGACCCAGGCCACTCAACACTGGGACCTTCTTGTTGTATCTAGTACTTATAGCACTTGTAGCTTGTCATGCAATTTACCATGCCTTTTATTTTGAAATTTGTTTAGTATAGACAAGTGCATCGTTTGGAATGCATCCATTGGTGGGATCGTCGCATGGTTATCCTTTTTTTTCTGCTGATATTCTAGACATTTGTTCTGAGATGTTGACATGGCCGTTAAATTCCTCACGTCTCAATCTGGTTCTTCTAGGCAAACGTGTCCAGTGTATAGAGACCCAAGCACACATCTTAACCACAGCTTAACATATTTAGAGGTCTTGTGGAGGCAGGTGCTTTTAATGTTATGGCTGATTGGTGTAAACTGTCGTCTCTCATGGCTGATTCTTTAATGTGAAACACGAGCAGGTAGAAATTAGATAAGGCATCCACGCTATAATTACAACTTCAGTGACGCTGCCATGCTTGATACATTTGCACCGGCAATATTACTCATTATCACATGATTAACAAATCAATGTCACTTTGATAAACCACACAATGGTGATTTTGGGATAGAGCTGGGTTACAAGTCTGGAACATCCGAATTTCATTCTGCGTCCTTCGTACAAACTGCATTTCTATGTTAACTCTAGCTTATTACATGATGAGTGCATGACTGTGGTGTTCCAGAAGAGCCACATCACTGGGTGTGTCTGAGCAAGAACAGTCCAACAAATTGAAATAATTCCTCTCATAGATAAAGAGACGCCTTCTCAATTTACCAGACTACATCCAGTAACAGCCGAGTTAGCAGACCTGGGGCGAAGTTGCAGGGTACTGGTTATGTGCATGGTTGTAGACTGTGGTATTGGGAATAAGGAATATGTGAATCAAATCTTTTGTTTCCCCATTCGTTCTATGATTCTGGACAAACAGGACAGTAGATTGCAGTAGATGCAGTAGACAACACATGATTAATAACTGTACTTAAGCAAAAAAATGAAAGCACTCACCGCTCTTTCTCCGTTGTATTTCTCACTGAACTTGCCATAATTGTAGTAATTAAAGGTTGGGTAACCTTCCACACCTTCCTGCTTACACAGTTCGTGGTTCTGTCCTTTAGTGCAGTCCACAGCAGCATACATGATCTGCAAAGTGATTTTGAGAATCAAACTGTAACACTGACATCGAGAATATACAAATTCAAAACAAGACCTGTGAGGCGACAGTGCTAACCACTGTGCTGGCCTTCTACATACAAAATAATATAAAAGAATACCTCATGAGTTACCAGTAAAAACAGAGGTAGAGGTAAGAAGCCATTCAGGACACCATTCAGGATCTACTTGTTATTTCTTGGTCACCTTTTGTTTAGTGGGTAAACGGTTCTGGGTAAAGAGTTATGGGGCACTCCACATACAGTACTGTTCAAAAGTCTTAGGCCAGTGTTAGATCAGATATACCATTGTTTTAAAAATGGTATAATGAACCTATATACATAATTCTCAATCACATTTTAAGAATATTTATTGAAGAGGTAGCAGCCAAGAAAGGACATTGTTGGGAAGGGAAAGAGGGTGAGAAGGCCAAGATATCACAAAGGCTGGCATCACAGAAGTGATGGCGTTCGGCATTACATGTCAATATACAAAATAAAAAAAACGACTTATTCCTAGGGTTATAAAACCTATTAAATACTGAAAACACAATGACATTGGTCAAAAATACAATAGTTAGAAAACACGTACAATAGACAAACAACAGACAATCTGCCCTCTGCAGTGAAAAAGACAGCAGTGTACTTTGTCCCTGTCAGCATGTCATAACTGCAATAGCTGCCAAACGGAGAACAAAGGGCAATCTTGGGTTATTAAACTTCTATGGCGATTGCAAGCAGACCTGACAGGCTGCAATCAGTTGAGTCTTAATGACATTAATCACTGTGGTGAAACGACAACAATTAGATTTAGAGAATAATCACACAAAAAAAATTGTTAGGTCCAAATGGGAGGAATCGAACACTACATGTCTAAAGATTCTTGCTTTAAAGTACGTGAACTAAATATAACCATAGTCTAAATAATAAACGAAAAACATTTTCTAGCCAATACCTTAAACCGCAACACATAACCAACTATTTGGTATTGAACGAACACATTAATCATTCACAATCCAGGCTAGACCTGTGTGTTTTTATTTAGAGTTACTGTGAATCACCTGCCCCAACCTGTTTCGCACAGTCAGAGTGCTTCAGGTGCTTTTTTTTCCCAAACTCCAGGTGGGCTTTCATGTGTCTTTTACTGAGGAGACGTTTCTGTCTGGCCACTCTCTCGTAAAGCCCAGACTGGTGGAGTGCTGCAGTGATGGCTGACCTTCTGGAAGTTTCCCCCATCTGAACACATGATCTTTGGAGTTCAGGCAACGTGACTATTGGGTTCTTAGTCACCTCTGTTTCTCTTGTTATTTAGTTTGGTTTGACAACCATACTTCTTACCATACTTCTTTAATGTAAGAGTATCAATGCAGGTTTTTGTAGCCTTCTCCAGATTTGTGACTATATACAATCCTGTCTTTGAGCTCTAAAGGCAGTTCTTTCCTCCTCATGGTTTGGCTTGACTATTTATTGCTACCTTATATAGACAAGTGTGTGTGTGTGTGTTCCAAATCATGTAGACACAAATTAAGGTTAAAAAAAAAATAATCTCAAAGAGTTAAGTCTCATAGCAAAGGCTCGGAATACTCATATCCATGCCAAATTTTAGTTGAGTATTATTGAGTACAGGTTGATAAGGGAAAATGGTTATTTTTTAATTTTAAGTCTTAAACAAAGTGTGAAAAAATGAAAGAGTCTGAAGAATTTCCAAATGCATTGTATAAATATGAAACTCCTATACAGACTTAATCTATTAACTACATAAAGATCTGTTTAAGCATTAAGATTATTTCTTTCATTTTATTTTAATGTTGCTCTTCAGAATCAATGGCCATTCAATGACAGACACACAGGCTGAGGCTTTGATAGCGTAATCAATTAACCTAATGCTCATCTTTGGCCTGTGAGAGCAAACCAGAGTACTTGGTATAAATCCACGCAGACAGAGGAAGAAATTCAAAATCCGCACAAAAAAAGCTCCACCTGCAAACGAACCTAGGACATTCTCACTGTGAGGCGACGTTGCTGCACCGATGGTTAACACTAACAAGACGAATTTCGTGTGTGCAACATCATATTTCATTGGCTGCTCATGAGACTGATCTCATTAACACAACATAACACATTAGAACAACCTCCACTAACTTTCACAGTTCAGTGCAGATAAGAAAAAACAGTTTGGAAAGAAACGTTTTTAGAGGATCCTCAGCCAAGTCTGTTATCGATCAGTGGCTTTAGGGTAGAGTGGATGAGAAACACTGTGAGGAAACCCTTTTATCATGTCCTGCTGGAGGTTTTTTATCAGGTGGCACTGGCTCGAAAAATCATTAATGAAAGATTGTGTGGATGTACACTGGGTAGTAAGTATTAGCTTTAAGATAAACAGGTTTCATTGTACATAAGTAATTAAAACAGGAGGATACAACTTAATATACAGCAGGCTCGTTAGTATCGCGAGAAAGAGCCTTTGATAAATGTATGCCAGGAACTTGCTTGCATTTGCTCGTATTCAGGTGCAGAAACCCAATGCCTTAACAAAGCTTCACTTATTATAATTCATATTGGCTTGGCCCTGTATAAGTACTGTTCAACTGGGCTGATTTAACTTATTATAAACAAAACATTGGACTGTCGGAATGTTCTATAATATAAATAAAAGAATTGGAAAGCTGAAACCTTGGCAGTTAAAAATATCAATACACAGTCCAAGACAAAGAACCGACTGAAATTAAAAGGAAAAATCCTGGAAAGGTAAGATATATTTAACAGCACACTACTATTGGCCACCAGTCAGAGTTCGGCACTTCATTTGATTAAGTCAAATGATATAAACCTTATTCCTCAGCAAACAACTATTCTCTTGTTGCTCTGTAATAGAAACCAGCTCCGGTCCTTCTCACTTACTCTTGGCATGTCACCACCAGCTGATTGCTGCCTGTAGATGGAGCTTTTGTATATATTGTGTACGTGCCTCCATAATAACATGGGATTCTCACAAAATAAGCTCTGAAAAATAGTGGATAGCGCCCAGATTTCCTGGCAAAATGTCCTTACAAACTTGACTAAACCAAAAAACAAATCACATAAATGCCAACGTCACCTAACGTCAAAGCTACCAGGTGACATCCATTTGCAAACAAGAACGTGTAGCCAACGATTCTGCATGACTGATAAGAGATGAGAGTTGTGTGAAGTAGAGTTCAAGAGTCAATTTGTCAAAGCAGAAAATACAAAGAATGGGAGTAAATTAAAAAGTTAGGATGCCAAACCAGCGACATAAACAGAATTATACTGACGAAAAGCAGAAGAACATTCTATGATCAGACTCCGGGGTGAAGATGAGAATGTGACAGCAGGGCACATTTACAAAAAATGACACCAGGTACGAAGGAGACCTTGAAAAGCAGATTAGGAGTGACTTAAGATGGAAGAAACTGAGAAAACATCCTTACTTTTAGAGGTAAAATCAATAATGGGGTTAAGTCTCACCTTGCGGTCCTCTTTAAAAACCTCGGCAGCGGAAACCAAGTGAGGGACGGCATTCTTGCAGTGCGGGCACCCTGCGGAGGACGGCATGTGTCTTAGTTCTTTACAGGTACGACGTAAAAAGACTATAGATGGTGATATGAAGTTCTGAGAACGGTTTCCACTAGAGTCCACTACAGTCCTGTGCAAAAGTCTTTTTTTCCCATTAGATTTGCTGTTCGAGCAATGGTGTAATAATGGCCGTAGATAATATACTGTCAACAAATTAACCCAAAAGCTTTGTGAGCTTTAGCGTATCCTAAGCTTTTCACTTTCCCATCCTGATAAAGTGCTTTCTTGGATGCGGTGCTTTCAAACAAGATCCTGAATTGATCAAGCTTCAGCACAAGGGAAGGTCACAATAAATATTTGAGACTGTTAATTTTTTCAGCATTTTAATAGTGAACACACAATTCCTGTATTCTCTGGCTGTATTTTAACACAAACACAAAGAAAGAAGTTCATATGATTTTAAGTAGACCTAGTAACTAAAACAATGTCTTATCTAACTGCAAGACTTTTGCAGAGTACTGTAGACATGACTGCTAAGTAATAACACCCATCTCAGAACTTGCCCTCAATTTCAAGGTTGACATCAGGACCATGATCCATGCTAGATTTTGATTTACCCCTGCTTTGTTTAAGCCAACGTCCCTTCAACATCTACAATAACGTACATTGATATTTAGTCATTTGGCAGACAATACAAACTTCCAAGAAACTGTGGGTAAAGGGGCCCTAATGCCCAAAAACTGGCCCAGTCTGACATTAAACATGTCTTTGGTTGTGCATTTTGTAATTGTAGGTATGTTAGGTATGTAAATTAAAAGAAATACAAATAAAATCTTCTAGTATTTGGCTGTGGACTTTGCATAACTGTATTTTTGAAAACATAGCAATGGATATGGTCTAAAATATCCAAAGCTATAAAACACATGCTTTTGCTTGTAAAACTGCCATTTTAAACACAAAAGATATCATTTGTTGGTCATAAACAAATAATAGAAAACAGAGAAAACCAACATTTTCCTTAAATGAGCAAGGTTTCTGCTTGTGTCCCCTCTGTTTTACAACGACAATTCATTTACTGCAAATGTGTAGTGTTTCTTAGACTTGTACTTTCTTTTGTTTCATAGCATGATTGTATTAACCTGATATATTTCATATTTCTGTCTGGACAACTTTATTTTGTTTATTAACATACATTCTTTAATGCATTTCAGGCCTGTAACACATTTAAAAGGTGGGATGAGACGGTGTGAATCTGTGATCAGTGACTTTTCTGGAACAAATCCAGACCAAAGATGAAAAGTATCATCCAGATTATTATCTGCTACAAGTCCAAAAGAAAGGGTCTGTCATTGTATGGGGCTGTGTCAGTGCACTTGGTAAATGTCTTTACACTTTGATTGCAGCATTAATGCAGAAAAGTACACTTAAATCCTAGAGCAACATGCTGCCCTCAAGACGTCTTTTCCAGGGACATTTTTCAACAAGTTAATGCAAAACAAGCTAAATCAGAAAAAGTTTTAATGCAGAAATTTGCATAGAAATAGGCAAATCATTTCCCATCCTTCACTGAAGAACATTGATTGTTAATTACCATTTAAATATTTTTAAAAAATTGTTGACAAACTGGAGGTTTTTTTGCCAATCTTTGCTCCTCAAACACTCAGGCTTCCCTGAGTAAAACATCATCACTACAATAACCTTTGACCTGCTGATGTCACCTGTATGAAATAACATAGTTAATCATTTAGTTTTTTTATACAAAGCCCTTCCCTGTGGAATGTGATGCAGGCCTGAAATGCAGGAACAGGTATTTATTTTAAAAAACTGCCTAAAGTTGACCAAGCAAAACATGAAATAGCCTAGGTTAATACCATTACATTACATTTCCAGCATTTAGCAGACGCCCTTATCCAGAGCGACTTACAAATCCAAGCAATTTGTGGGTTAAGGGCCTTGCTCAAGAACCCAACTGTGGCAGAAGTGGGATTTGAACCCTGGACCTTCTGGTCCAGAGTCCAGTACCTTAACCGCTTGACTACCACAGTACCATCTTCAATTAAATTAAAAAAAGTGTTGTTCTTTTATATCTGCATTTTCCACACATTACAGCATACAAACGTTCTGATTTGAGGTTGTGTTACCTGCTTCCGTCTCCATGCAGTATTTCTACCATAGCGTGTATAACAAATTCAAAAGTGAGGGAAGCCAAATCGTTCTTGACTTTTCAAAAGGCAACGGTCGGCTCTTGACTGGAAGCCAATAAAACAAATGGGTAAGGCTTTTCAGAATTGTATTGCAATTCTACAGAAAACCAATAGGTATTAAAGAAGGAAGCAGGCCAATTACATGAAAAACAGGGGATTGCTTTTATAATAAAAGTACACTGTGACTAACCTCTGCTTTACAACCTCTTTCAATTCCCAGAAATGTTCATGCTGTTGTTATACCTTAATGCCATATATGCCATTTCTGATTATTTTTGAAAAATATATTTATAAAATAAAAGTTTTTAAGAGTAAAAACACAGGTCAAAAAACAGTGATTCAAATAGCATCTGGCGGTAAAATTAATGATACTTGGACAAAGACTCCTTCTATGACCAACATAACTTCTAATTCTAAAGTCTACCATTAGAAATAATGGAGCACACAATTGGCTCACATTGCTTTTTACACTGGACATCCAGAAGTCTGGCAACGCTCCAGACCTGTATCAGGACTGTCGGGACCTGGACTGCCAGCCAACTTTCTCTCACACTCTAATCAAGAACCTGTAGAACAGACTGCAGCCACACCTCAAATAGCATGGCATTTTCTGCTCAGACGGAAAAGAGATGCAGCTTTAAAGGAGAATGGAAAGTCAAAAAGCCTGAGTGCTAGGGCTGAACAATAGTAATGTCAAGAGATGTTTAAAAGTGCTCTTGTCATTCGGGATGCCCAATGCCCAAATAGATAGAAACCACTGAAAGAAAATTCACTCTTGTTTCTAGTGATGACCCTCTGATAAGGCTAATCAGGATTCTATTGTAAAAAGATCCATTTTTTTTGCTCACTCTTTTATCAAGAGGATGCAAGTCGTTTCATACAGTCAGCTCTGCCCCGTCTTTATCTTCTCCATTATTGCATTGCTGAAAGTAGCACCACTGGCTGCTCGTTAAGCAGACATTCATTAGAACAAATGGTGATACCGTGCTTCAGTAACTTCTGCTGACATTTGTGCCTATAAGTCATCAAGCTTCCTATATAAACGTCTAAAACAAATAGTGCCAATGCCAATGCACACTGCTCACAAAAAATAGGATAGGATTTATACAGAAAATATCCCGTAATGAAATATCCCCTAATTTTTGTGAGCGGTATACATGTTCATAAGATTGTACTACATCCAAATGCCACAACAATCCAAATACAAGCACCATTTAATGAATGTTCACTTTAATGGCTGAAGCCTTAACAATTACAACAAATTACAATAGGAAATAAAAGTCTTTTAACTCCGGAAGTTGCAGCTGTAAACAGCAGGTCACCACAATAGTCAATCAGTGCTGCAGATCCATGAGCAGAGGCGGGAGTTTAAGAGGGAAGAATCCTCTTAGAGGTGTCCGAATTTACACCAAAGACAACAAACATTCTTAATTGGGGAAATATAGAATATTGTAAACCTTTACGTTGAAATAACAGACATAGCCTTTTCCTGACAATTTCACACTGATCACAGATCCTTGTTTTTTAAAATATATTTTACTGATGGTTTATTTGCCATGCTTGTAATTTTTGTAGCTCACTTAATCTCTTGGATAGTCTATGAACTGGAGAAAATGCTATCTCATTGTTTTCGAATGGATTTTTCCTCCTATTTAAGAGAACTCCAAAACTTAAGGGCCCTCCCCCTCCCTACTCCTTTATCAGGTTAGAAGCTTTTAACTGTCAGAGGGAAACAATTCTAATATTTTCCAGGAGCTAGGGAGCTACTTTTCACTGGAAGTAACTCTCAGCCCTAAGAATCGTTATGAATACAGACCCTGGTGGCTTGTTTCTCTTATGGGATCTGGCAAACCTAATTTGTGTTTTGTGTGTGTGTGTGTGTGTGTGTGTGTGTGTGTGTGTGTGTGTGCGCGTTCCTTTCTGGTTGTATGCTCACTTGCTCACGTCTGAACTAGAGATTGTTCAAACTCTGTTGTGCAAGGTATTTGTGGTTGTTTGTATGACTTTCTACTACTTATTTCTAACAATCTGTAAATGGCATTCATACCATTTGCCTGTCCTATTGTAAGTAGTACTTTGTTTGTCCCCAACTCCCTGTTTATTCTCTGACTTATAACTATATACACTGATTCTCATTCACTTGTTGGGTCTCTCTCTCATTTGGCTGATCTGTGCTGTTGTAATACTGTCTATCAATGCATTTTTGGTTTCTGTGAAACAAAAGCACATGTTGCTTCGTTCATTCATCAGATTTTTGTGTTTTCAGTGGCATCCCTGACACATTTATGTATCGTTCGCATTCAGATTTTGTCCACTATGGACTATGATGACTATGGAAATGTCTGGTTAACAACCTGTTTTAGAGAAAGCAATGTGGTTGTTAAACTGCGCATACCTTTACAACAATATCATTCAGGCAATTTACAGCTGCACTTCTGAAGCAGATTTGAATTTTCAGATTTTTTTTTTAAATCTGAATCATAAATTGTAATTCTGTAAGGTTTTTTTAAAAGCAAATTTTGAAGTTCAAAATTCAAAATTCAAAACAAAAATCGGATTTATAAATTAGGCCATCAAAAACGTCAAGTTTATAAAATGCTACATAAATATACAAGTATTTTAAATATACGCATTTAAGAGTCAATACAATTCATAAATGATATAAACAATCTTTCTTGAACTTAGTTTATTGCTGTTCGTGTGGAATTAATGTTATATTTCTTTCTCTCAGGCGTTCCTCTACAAAGGCGTAGCAATGAGTGCATGATAGGCGGTGCTTCAAATCTCCAACAGGTGACACATTGATTAACTTCTTGGACTTTTCTAAACTAAGAATCGATGTCAAATTTGTTGTTAAATGAGGTGGCACAGCCACATACGACACCACTTTGGAGCCCACCAAAAAACAAAATGGTGCAGAAGCAGAATTCATTAGGAGTTTTTAAATGTTGAAATAAGCGAAGCGTTTAGTAGACTAAATTCCAAACACTGTACAACACAAAACAGCTAGTAAGAAAATAAGCAGAGTACTTACAGGGAGCATAAAACATGACTAGGGCATGCTTCTTCTTCTTTAGTGCCTCCCTGAAGTCTTCAGCCGCAAGGTGACTCACGCTGGATGGTTTCTCCTCCCACGACTGCTCTGGAGGAGGGGGGGCCTGGGGACTGACACCGCAAGAGAAATTTTTTAACGTCCAGAGACAATACTAGGTACATAAAACACCAAGTCATTAGTGAGGTGGCCCCATAAATAATGATGCTATAATAAAAAAACTTGGGATTAAACGAAAATACTGAAGAATAACACACTGTCAAAATTAACATGTTAAAGAAGTGGTTCCATAATCAAAATTTTCAACAATCTCCAGCACTGCAACAGTGGCCAGGGCTAGTAACCTATTCAGTGCATATTTTAGTCTGTGCCTAGTGAATACTGGGATAGACTTCTGACCCAAACCCTGGCCGAGATTGGTAAGAATTATAGTTAAAACACTGAGTGGTTAACCTGGGTTGGGGTGGTTTATATGACGTTAATGAGATAATGGAGAGGATAAGGAGGAATTTCAGCAATTATGCATCATAAATTATACACATATATATATATATATATATGCCAATATTGTCTTCAGTACACAATTAATACATAATAATTCACAATACATAATTCCATAGCTGCAGAAAATCCCATTTGTCAGTAGTCCGATCAACAGGTTTATAAGCAGTTGGGTAATCAGATAATGGGAATGCTGATTTACCAGTCCCTAAACAGGTGACCTATTGCAATGTGAGACAGTGACCACTCGATGGTCAAATATATTTTCCTTTTAACTCCAGAGGTTAAAAAAAAATTATTTGCAGAAAATACTAGAGAGAGAGAGACTGACCAATGAGCTCAAATTAAGCTGTGAGCAATATCTATGCACCTCCGTATCATGAAAGATACAGTCAATTCCAGAATGTAAACAATTTTCGTTTTCAACACCTCATTTATTTAAAGTTGAATTCCTTCCATGTATCAACCAATTTGGCCATAGACTAATGTAATACACATAAAAGCACAGCATACATAGTTTTCTGAAATTACAATCCTATGTTCCACTAAACAAGCGATATTCTGTATGCTACTCTGTACGCTACTCTGTAGAATTCACTGTACGCTACGCTGTACGATATGCTGTAGAGTTCTCTGTACGATACTCTGCACGATACTCTGCACGATATGCTGTAGACTACTCCAGCTAACTGAGCTGAACAGCAGTGCAAATGGAATAAAGCTTTTTTGCATTAACCTTTTCAATACATTACTCATTCAATTAAATGTGTTATTCAGAACTTATAAAATGAGCTTTTTAATGGATTTTAATGGAAACAAGCTCAAAACCCACAACTACCAAATTCCCTTGGAATAAGTGGATCTGACAACCAGTTACTTCTGGAACACCCCTATACTTCATCAGTTTCATGGGAATGCATGTGCAGACTGGCAGACAAACTGAGATTGAAATCAAATTAAGAGCATGCTGATAATTCGGGTAACTGGGCTACCACTCAGCCCTATTTAACGGATCTTAATCTACATGTAAAGGGAAAAAATATATAATTTAACTGTCATCTTTTGTCGTTTTAAAAAAATCCACAAATAACATAACAGAAACAAAGTTTTTGCTAAACAAGTGAGAGTCGACCCATTGCATGAACAAGATTCTTTTCACAATTGTTCATCAGGTCATTGCTTGTATCATTAGCGATTCGTTTGATCATGAACCACGTCCCCTCTGCTCTTATTTGGTCGAGTCAGATCTTCCACTGAAAATTCTTTTATTTAATGAGTTCCCATAAGGCTCGTTCAGGTTCAGCTGGAGATGTCCAGCACTTCAGTGTACGCAGTAGAAGTCCATGTTGTGAAAACTTATATTTTTAGCCTGAGGGTATGAATGATTAAGCCATTTCTTTCTGTTCAAGCAGGTTGTTGTCTGCCTTTTATGATGGCATGATTACT
The DNA here is from genome assembly GCA_034779995.1 of Parotocinclus haroldoi. Taxonomy (NCBI): domain Eukaryota; kingdom Metazoa; phylum Chordata; class Actinopteri; order Siluriformes; family Loricariidae; genus Parotocinclus; species Parotocinclus haroldoi. Next base: position 1,375 of record JAUZST010067677.1, on the reverse strand, counting down.
TTGGTAGACATTGAAGCAACTGAACAAACTGGTAAAAAACAGCAAATCCAAGAGAATCATTTAACTGAATTTACTTAATGACTGCTATATAGCTTTAAATTCAATTAGCACATTTTGAAAGTCATGAAAACACTAACAGCACAAACCCACAGAGATCTAGTGGAAATTGACTAAAAGTATAGAATCTTTGCTTGGTTTCACCTGAAACTAACTTGCAGTGAAATGGCCTGTCATAGTTGCTACTCAGAGCTTCAGTCACAGCATTGGCCTCGGTTAGCACCACAGGCCTCCCTAGGGACAAGGAAAAGAGCAATCTTTTCTGCACTGAAAAGTCATGGTAGTGACCGATTAAAGCCAAGCACTATTGAACACACCTCGGAGTGAGAGCAGACGGCTCCAGTACCAGGTCATGTGACTCTCCTCTGAGAATCATTTACTACCATAATGGATCCAGAGTGTATTAAAGTTTAGAATCTCACCTATAATACAGAGATTTTAAACTGTGCAAAACACAAACACCTTAAGGAATAAACTAAACTGTGAATTCTACCTTGATTAATTTGTCACTGTGGCCATGGCTGAACTCCTGTGTGCAGGACTCCTGAAAGGCCACATTCTCTGCACCTAAAGGACTCTCAGACAGTAAGAAGCAAGATTCTCGGATCTCATGAAAACAAGATGGCTCTAAAATGGCTGTACACAGACAGTCTCCTTTTGACCTGACACAGCTTTTGAGGAACTGCAGAGAGAATGGCAGAACTTCAAAAAAAAAACGCACAGACACAGGCAGACAGACAAACAAACAGACAGACAGACAGACAGACAGACAGACACAGACAGACACACTCAGGCAGACAAACAAACAAACAAACAGACAGACAGACAGACAGACAGACAGACAGACAGACAGACAGACAGACAGACAGACACAGACAGACAAACAAACAGACAGACAGACAGACAGACAGACAGACACAGACAGACACACTCAGGCAGACAGACAAACAAACAGACAGACAGACAGACACAGACAGACAGACAGACAGACACACTCAGACAGACAGACAGACAGACACAGACACACACACACACAGAGACAGACACAGACACACACAATCAGACAGACAGACGCACGCACAGACACGCACGCACGCACAGACACGCACACAGACACGCACAGAGACACGCACAGAGACACAGACACACAGACACACAGACAGAGACAGACAGACATACGCACACAAAAACAGACAGACAGACACGCACGCACAGACACGCACACAGACATGCACGCACAGACACGCACACAGACACACGCACACAGACACACGCACACAGACACACGCACACAGACACACGCACACAGACACACGCA